>JAPKLY010000342.1:230666-336043 GCA_026898435.1 Prunella vulgaris | reverse complement strand
ATATATATATATATATATATATATATATATATATATATATATATATGTGTGTGTGTGTGTGTGTGTGTGTTGTCGGTGGTCTCGTGTTATTTTTATTAAATATGATCTGTTATGTACCGTATTTAGATTTTGATGTGTGGAAAACATGTACTCTTATTGAATTGAATCTAATATCTTGTTTAGAAGAAAATTGGCTAAGAAAGTTATAGTTGCTAAAGGAAATTCTGCAGCTGTATATTTGATCACCCTACAGCTAAGACATGACCTTACAGCTGTAATGTTTTCTCCACAACAGCTGTAAAGTTCAAGACCCTACAACTGATATATCCGTATGAAAACTGAAGTACAAGTTCAAGATTTAATGAAGATTATCATGACCCTTAAGCTCAAATTAGTGAAGCACTTATGCACTCACTATAGAGTACTTAAGAGGAGTTTATTTCTAAGATTCTGGAGGTTAATGAAGACTAATTCAAGTCAACCAGAATTATGTGAATGAAGACAAATAGTACAACCAGTACTATTCTGTGTGAAGGATGAGGACCACTTCACACATGCAAGACTATAAAGAGTAAGAGGAGCCTTATCCTGAACTCAAATTTGAATTCTCCAATGGACAAGACACACCTCTTCATCTATAAATAGATGAAGTTCTCAGAAAAGATAATAACAACAACATGCATATTCAAGCATTGAACCTAAGCAAGTCTACAGCCAACAGATCAGAGAGAGAGCTTTGTTTTATTTCTTTGTGATTCATAGGATAGTTGGTTAGGATTTTCTTAGTAATCAATTTTTTTTTTTGTTCCCTCACACATACTTTATATTTCTACTTTGTGTAGATATCTCTTTGTGAGGTCTTTAACTCTTTGTGAGTTGTTTATTCTGAGTGAATAGGATAGTAGTTAATCTCTTGTTAGAATAGAAATCTGAGTGAATCTAGTTCTAAGAGGGAACTACTTGTATTGATCTTTGTGATCAATTCTTAGTGAATTTGGCACCTGAGTGGAATAATAATGGATGTAGGTTGTCTTATTCATAGACATTGAACCACTATAAACCCTGCTGTTTTATTTCTCTTGTTTATTTATTTTCTGTATTGCATATTTATTTTACTGTTACATTCATCATTTTATTTAAATTTGTGCATAAAAACTTTGTATTTATCACAAAGGAACTAGACTCTACAACTGTAGACTTCCTTTAAGTCACTCAGCTGTTAAGTCTATTCAAATTCTTTTTCATTAACACTTACACTTATTTCCGCTGCACATTAGAGTATTCTCAACACACTTTTAAGTGTGAGAATCCCTCTGATATTTTGTCTACAAGTTGATTATTTTGTTTGCTAGTTTTATAACTCTGCAGCTGCAGACTTCTTTAGTCCACAGTTGTAACCTTTGTGGTTCATAAAACCTCTTGTAGACCAACTGTTTTTGAAATTATAAAAGGGTTACCGTAAGGTAGAATTCATTTTTTTGAAAAGTTTGAAAATTTATTTTTGACTCTCAAGGTCTATTCACCTCCCCCTATAGACCTTGACCACTTAAGGGACCGACAAGATCTCTATACAATCCACCTATATGATGGTGGTTTTTTCGTGCACATGAATACACCCGTACATAATATCCCTTGTATTCGAACTATAGCCTTCGATAAATGCATCTTGAAACAACAAGAATAGGAGGAGGAAAGGAAACGCCAACGTCGCCATAAGAAGAAAGAGAAGAAGGTTGGTAATTAGCTATTTCTAAATCTTATTCATCTGTTTTTCTTACAATTTTATAATTGGTAATGGTGATTAAACTTCCCGGAAAGAGAAGGCAGCAGAGGAGGAACTTGGGATGATAGACCCTGATGTTGCAGCTATGATGGGCATTGGAGGTTGGGTCATCCAAAAAGTGATGTGCTACCTGGAATTATTTGAACATTTTATAAAATATAGCTTCGTTTATCTTGCTCTCTTTTGTTTACAGTCTTGTATTGATTTGAACTATAATTTGTTTCAAATTCAATATGTGTGGGAATTAAGTTTGACTTATCTCATTTTGGAGATTATTTCCAAGAGACGTGCTGAACTCTAGAACCTTTCCTATGCTGAAATAGATTTTTTCCCTTTTGAATAATGTAATTTAATTTTGTTATATAATTTATTGATGTATAAGATTTACTAGAATTCAGTTGATATCCTAGGCCACCGAACTCTATTTTTGTAGAGGAAATAGTGGATATAAATAGGCACTTATATCACAATTTACCTGAATACTGATTAGGTATGCGCTTTATGTATAATATATTCATTGGTATTTGTAATTATTGTAATTTATATTGAAGTAAAAATTTCTTATTGTTTATTATTTCTCAAGCATTTGGACATTTTAATTTTTAATTTTGAGGGTCTACACATTTGTTAACTAGAATATCAAAGTCTGCTTAAAATCTGATAATTATAAATTTTATTGAAGTTGAAATAAAAAACTCACTTTGGTTGGAAATTCATGATGCACTCTTTTATCTTTCCTTTTTTATTTTCGCCTTAATGTATATTTTTTTGTTTTTGTTTATTCTTCAGGTGAACAATAAATAATAGACGAAACACATAATACATTGGAAGAGGCCAAAATACTAAAAATGTTCTATATCTACTTTGCAAATTTTATTTAGCGTGTTGTCTTATATCTATATTATTTCATATTTTAATCCTCGAAAATATTATACCAATGACCCAATCTGGACGTTATGTTCGAAAGTTTGACTGGGTAAATTTTTTTGTTGACGAGGAAACATCCAATCAACAGCGAGAGTAGATACTGCTTTTCTTATAGAACTTGATCACTTTCTTTTCAATATAAATGCATAATTATCTGTATTTTTCATGTGATTCTATTTGTTTTAAGGGATTCCATAGAAAGCAAGAAAAGAAAATATAAATAGTAAGCGTCAAATAGTATGATAAGTAGACTAATTTCTATGTGAACTTGGGTTAGATTCAATGATTTTGAACGCTCTTGATGAATTCTAAGTTGTAAAGTTTGTACATAATTTTTCTCATTATCTTTTGGTAGGAATCAATTCCCTACGATATTAATCACACCTTTTTTAAGAGAACAATAAATTTTTAATTGATTTTTGGATTAGTTTTTGTTTACTTTCAGCATAAAGTTAGACTACTAATATTGGCAGTGTATACGCTCTTGGCTATAATGATTGTGTGGAACTATAGAAAATTTACTGAGAACGATAATTGATCGATATGCAACAATAGATGACGAAATTAAAATGGTTGCAAATCAATCAAATAAGTGATTTAATTTAATTGGATTTTCATTGATTAAGTTTTAGGAACTTAAATTTTGATTTATTAGTTATACCACACATGTTATTTCTATTTTTTTGCTATTTAGTGCATATGCTGCCTTTCTTGGTGAAAGTTTTGGCCGATTTTTTATTTTTTTTTATAAAAGACTATAATGGCTGCTAACTAGAAAAAAGAAAGGCTATGTAGCATATATAAATTTGTTTATATAAATTAATTTTATTGTGCACTTCATTTGATATTTGACTATTATTTTTTTATTTAAAATTTTACTTTTAAATTGAGAATATACTTTTTGAAAAAGATAAAGAATACTACAATTCAAATGCGAACAAACACATAAAACTGGTGCAATAGAGTGGTAATTTTTATTTTTATGCAATCCACACGAATAACTTTAGGTATTCACTTGATTTTATTCTTTGTAAAATATGAAGAAAAAAAAGTCTAATCTCTCTATTAAATTTATTGACAACGTGCGTTGCACGTTCAAGATAACTAGTTTAATTAAAAATAAACAGTTACTGCTCTTTTTATATATTTATAAATGAGTATTTGTAATTGATTCAATAACTTATCTGATAGTTGAAGATATTTAAATCATCCCTTTTTATTATATTTTTTTCATCTTAATATCTTCAATCCATATATTTGTATTGATTAACGGTAGTTTTGGAAATTTAGATGGTAAAATTTAAACATATGAAATTTTTAATAAATAGTGATAATATATGTTTGTTTTGAGATTTTAAATAAAGATATAATTTTTTTTACTTAGATTATTTTTTAATATAAAAATTGAAGAAATATAGTACTCTTGGAGTGAGATATAGGAGGGAGATATAAGGTTGACTTGGAGATATTTTTGAAGTGTTTGGAGACTAACTACTAACAACTAATATTTACCGCTAAAAAAAAGACTAAATTCAAATTTTAAAAGGAGGGAAAAAATTCATTAACTTTGTTTTTCGTCATTTTAAGTTTTGAATTTTGAACTTAGTCCTTTAACTTACAAAAATTATGATTTTGATCTTATAACCGGTTGGGTGATCATGTATAATAATTAACAAGTCACATGACTAAAATCATAATTTTTTATAAGTTACTAAATTCAAACTTTAAGAGGACGGAAAACAAAGTTAATGAAACTTAAAAGATAAAAAAGTGTATTTTCCCAAAGAAAATGAAAATATCGATATGTTATATCAATGTTGATATATTTCATAAATTGATGTTAATGTCAATAAATAATTAAATATCAAGAAATATTGAAAACATTAATAAAATATATAGTACTCTTTTTTATCACAATTTAAATTGCTAAAATAAAAATATTACAAAAAGTACATATATAAAAAAATATTAACATAAAATATATCACAAAAATACATGTAAAAAGACAAACATTTTAAGTACATTTGGATGGATGGATTTGAAAATGAATGAATTTAAACAAAAATACATGTAAAAAGACATACATTTTAGAATTATAAAAAGATGAGAGAGAAGGGAAAAAGTAAGGAAAATATGAGATGGAAAGAGGTAGAGCCGTAGAGGGGAGGGATTCCAAATGACATGGGTTTGAAGAGCATTTAGAATTAAAATGGTATCTAAGTATTTGTAAATTGAGAAGGTGGTTATTTGTGTGTGAAATCCATGGATTTCAAATTCACCCATCATATTTAATTTTCCTACCAATTATAATTTTTTATTCAGAATACATTTAGTTTGAATGCATTTAATAAAAAATATATATTAATATAGCAAGAGAAGACAATGGCTCAAAATTGTTTTGACAACGGGTACAAACCGTGGATGTAGAGTAAAGACAACAGGGATATAATTATAAGACAACGGTGAAAATCCGTGGTCTTAAGTTATTAATACAACGGTTCTCTAAACTTATAACAACGGGTAAACACCGTTGTCTAATGTGGTTATAACAACGGTTCTTCATTCTAAACAACAGACCTAAACCATTTTCTTTGAACTTCAACAACGAGTTTTATAACTTATAACAAATGTTCTAAACCGTTGTCTAAAGTAGTTATAACAACGGTTCTTCATTCTACAACAACGGACCTAAGCCATTTTCCTTGAACTTCAACAAAGGGTTTCATAACTTATAACAACGGTTCCAAACCGTTGTCTAAAGTAGTTATAACAACGGTTCTTCATTCTACAACAACGGACATAAATCATTTTCTTTGAACTTCAACAACAGTTATTAATAGTTAAGACAACGGTTATTCACCGTTGTCTTAAATAGTTATGACAACGGTTTTTCCCCGTTGTCAAATGTCTAGAGCTACGGCAACAAGTCGATCAACAACGGGGAAAAACACCCTACGACAACGGGGAAAAACCGTTGTCTTGGCCTGTTTCTGGCATAGTGAGAGTGTATTTTAAGTACCTCAATACTTTTCTTAAAGCTTTTCAATGCTCGTTGTTTGGGGGTGCTCGTGAATCTACTAAGTTTATTCAAGGCACATGCTATATCACGATGCATACAATTTGAAATGTACATAATGCTTCCAATAACTCTAGCATATTTTTGTTGAGCTACAGATTCACCATTTTTTTTTTTCAAGTGTATGATTACTTCCAAAGGTGCTTTAGTTGGTGGATCATCAAATGCGTTGAATTTCTTCAACACTTTCTCCACATGGTGGGATTGTGTTAATGATATTCCATTTGATGTTCTACTGATCTTGATTCCTAGAATCACATCAGCTACACCATGTCTTTCATGTCGATATTTCGACTTAACATGTTCTTCGTTTTATAAAGAAGGTCATGATCATTGCTCATGATCAACATATCATCAATATAAAGACATAATATGACAAAGTCTTTTGGTGTAATCTTCACATACATACATTTGTCACATTTGTTGATACGAAAACTATTTGGTAACATGTTATTATCAAATTTCAAATGCCACTGTTTTGGAGCTTGTTTAATTTCATACAACGACTTCTCAAGTTTGAACATTTTTTTCTCATTTCCAGGTGCAACAAATCTTTCATGTTGATCCATATAAATTTATGCATCCATCTCACCATTAAGAAATGCAGTTTTAACATCCATTTGGTGAATCTCGAGATTGTACAAAGATACAATCACGATTAACACCCGAATGGATGTAATCCTTGTACACATTGATAAAGTTGATTACCTAAGAATGGCCTCCTTACGAACCGTATAGGGCATATCAATGAACTATAATCTCCATTTGGTTAACAACTTCCAAAATCACTATGGGTATGTTTGTTTTGGGACTACCATGGATAGACGTAGGACTTTGCGATCACGTCTCTACACGAGTTTGGGATGTAACATCCGGGTTTCACATCCCAAACTCAACCCACACCTAAAAATACCTATTAAACCTATTATTACTCTTTCCAACACTATACTCATAAAATACCTATTATACCTATTATTATACCTATAAAATCAATCATTATCACACTTTGATTTGACATAAAGTAACATCTTACCCTACTAAAATCCCAAATTAAACACACACTTTTACTATTTATCAAGATTTTCACATCTCAGGATTTCAAAGTCATGACTTCCCACGACCCCCTTAATCCTAAAACAAACGTACCCTATAAGAACCGCTAAGAATTGACCCAATGATGGGCCTCTGATGCTCAAATCAATAGTGGGAAAGTATGGAGCAATAAAAGTTTTGAAGGTATATTGAGAAATAATGAAATATTTATCTTTGCTTGAGAGAGAGAGAGAGAAGGAGAAAGAGAAAGAGAGGAAGAGAAATAGGTATTTATGCCTTAAGGTTAAAGGGGTAAAATATTCTTTCTTACTAAGGAATCAATTACAGAGGAGGCCACTAGCTTTGCAAAAAAGGGAGTTACGCCAGAAATATTTTGAGTTGGCACTACCACTTTAGTATGATTCAGCTACCTTACTATGTCCAGAGTGTAGGAAGATGTCTTGGAAAATGATATCTTTGAGAATTTTAATAAGGCTTCAGCTCTTGATGATAACTGATTATACAAAACCTTCTTTCCTACATTTATAATCTAATCTATGTCAGCAGTGCTACATTTTGTTAGGTCATGATAGAATATCCTGGTCTAGTTTCTGACCTCTTCGATATAAAAGCTGGGATCCTTGCATGGGTCAAACTTTGGCCCGCTTCGTACCCATTATCTTATTTTAGACCCAGATAAATTTTGGACCCAAGATTTAGATTTATGAAGATGTGAATAGGGCCTAACCCAGTAGGAACAAGTCTTATTTTATTCCCATCAGAACATCTTTTGAGAAGATCAATTTCCAGTTGTGGGCAGTTGTGTGTTTTGAATAACAACAGTATAAAATGATTTTCAATATCATTTATAAAGAAATATTTCAAATAAAAATAGCATTATATTTATTTTATACCCACAAATTAATATTGTAACACAAATAATATCCTAGAGTTTGATAAGATATTTTGTTTACCT
Organism: Prunella vulgaris; assembly: GCA_026898435.1. NCBI lineage: Eukaryota > Viridiplantae > Streptophyta > Magnoliopsida > Lamiales > Lamiaceae > Prunella > Prunella vulgaris. Next base: position 328,249 of record JAPKLY010000342.1, on the reverse strand, counting down.
ACATAATAGAAATACTTAAAAGTTCAAAATTCATAAGAGCTCGATTTTGTATTCAAAATACACCACCTAATGCCCCCCAACCTCAAGATGAATATCGAGAATTAACGAGTAACTTAGCTTAGACTTAATTGTAATTTAAATTACTATCTTTTTTTAAATTATATTTGAAATTATATTTTTTTTGGATCTCGTTAAAAAAATTGTAACTTAGTTTTTTTAGCAATTAGGATTTACGAGCATATTTGACTCTCCTCGTCGTTTATGTGATATCTATATGACAACAACTTATAAACGTAAAATTTCGTCACAAAAAGGATTAATTTCAATTTAAATCACAATCTTTTTTTGAAATTGCATTTTAAACTAAATTTTAGATATTATTAAATAAAACCCCAATTTAACTTTTTTTTTTTTTTTGCAATTAAGCGAATAAGATTTTATTAAAAGAGGAAAAAAAAAAGATTGTACAAAGATAAAATCCCACAACCCGGGAGGCGGGATCAAGAAAAATTTATATTGGTCTCGTTAAAAATCTCGCCGAAAAACCACCCTTTTGGAAAAATCGGACAGAGAAAAAAAGAGTACCAAATAAATTAAAGCATCCCATAGGTTTAAAACTAATAAAAATAACAACCAAAAGAATCCTGTACAAAAGTGTATTAACAACCCAAAAATTATATTAACACCTAACAAAAATAAAACTATCCCAACTCCAATTCCGCATAAGGAAAGCATCATTTAGCAAGTGCAATCAGCAAAAGGAACTCTCCCAGCTCTTCAATTTCAATCACAAAATGATCAGCCAATTAATTCCATAAAGTAAGAAAAAGTAACCTCTCCCATAAATAGCCAAACAGTAACTCCCAAATTTCAAGCCTTCAATCCAGCTCCAATTGAGACAACAACATTAAAGTTGTAAAGCAAAAGTGTCGTCCACATTCCAGAACCTTAATTTATTGCCCAAACATAACAGCAGCCTTCCATTTCAGCACAACAGAGCCACAAAACGGCCAGCCAACAAAAACAAGCCATCCCAAACCAATAAATCAGCAGAAAAATTACCCCTGCCATTCCAAGCGCAGAATTAATTGAGAAGGGCCCCCATACCATCATCCCCATAATTATCTATAACTCCCATGTATGTTTAAAACGCTCCATAGCCAGTAGAATACTGCCCCCTATGATTGACTCATCATCCCAATTGTTGACTAGCTGAGAAGACACGACAACCCCTAATTAGCTCCACGCCCAAACCCGTAGATCCCATGCATCATGTCATCACCCGATAAAAGTCCCCATGCAAATCCGAAAATAGGCAGTGAGACAAAAATGTTGGGCACTCGCCAATCCAAGTTTCCGCCTCATGACGTTTTGCTAATAAGTCCGCTGCACCATTGCCTTCTCTAAAAATGTGAGACAAGTGTACCGTCATCGAACCCATCAACCTAGAGACAGCCGCCCAACGGGCCCTGAGTCTCCATGGAAAGAGCTGAATTTCACGCTGCATAGTCTTCACCGCCAAAGTGGAGTCCGTCTCCACCCAAAGATTATAACAGCCCTTTTCATAGGCAATTTTAATTGCCCAAAGAATTGCACCCAGCTCCGCCTCAAAAGGCCATCCCCATCCCACCTTACCAGATGTCGCCAAAACAAAGAAACCCCGGGGATTTAGGAAAATAACACCAGCGAAAGCCTCATTCGGAGGTGAACTAACACTAGCATCCACATTAGCTTGAACCCACCCCAAAGGCGGCGGCTGCCACCTTCCTTGTACCACCCTTGGTGACGGTCTCAAATGCAATGAGGTGCCAAGTTGCCTAACCAGAATTAGTTCTTCAATAGTACCAAAAGAAGACCCACTTACCAGAGAAGCACAATCACGTACTAGAGCTAAGACCAACACCACACACCTTCTAGAAGAGACGATAACCTCTTCTTGAACCCGTAGATTGCGCATACGCCAAACACACCAAATAATAGTGATGAAAGTAACTTGCCATAACTTGCCAATTTGTGGAGAGAATTTCAAAAGAGAAGCGTGAACGACTAAGTAAGGAAGCCCCTCATGAAAGGGAAGAGTTACCTGAAATATTTGTGTAAAGAAGTCCCAAACCTGTCGAGAAAAGGAACAACCCAACAAGATGTGAGATTGGTTTTCTATGTCCGTAGAGCAAAGTGGGCACATTAAAGGTCCGTGGACTCCATAACAAGGCAACCAATCCGTTGTAGGAATCTTTCCATATATTGCCCGCCAAACTAAGGTTGACCGACACGGCGGAATGTAGGAGTGCCAAATCCAATGAAAAGGAAAAGTCGTAGGAACCGGCGTGCGCAAACAATCATATAGATATGCATCTACCCGTCACCTACGTAACATTTATGTGATAATGATCCATAAAAAAAATTAAATTACATGACCAAGAATTTGGAATACATGACAAAAAGTTTAAAATATGTGGCAAAATAATTTCATATTATTCATCTAATCATTAACTAATTCAATTGAGAAGCATTATGGTCGTGATTTTGAGGCAACACGATTTACATTTATAACAAATGATAATCCATCTAGATATTTTTGGAGTGCCATTTTTGTAATGTAAAAACTCAAAACTTTATAATCCTAAAATTTATGTTTGAGGCAAAATATTTTTATAAGGATTATTCTTACTTTATTCGCTTGTTGAATTAGTTTTTCGAAGATGTTGTGCGTTTGATACTCAATTATGTGTCATTGGTTACTCTTGAATTTGATATAATTAACAGATATTACCTTTATATGGATCTAGAGGTCTCACCACCCAACATCACCTTCGAATGCGATTTAATTTTCCACCTCCGCATAATTTTCTGGTCATGTTGAACGTTTAAATTTGCTATTTTATTTGATCCTGATCTATCCAGGTTTGACTCTTCATGGTGTAAAATGTAATCGGAATGAGTGTTGGATAAATATTTAGAATTTGAAAATTTAATTTTAAAAATTTCCACACTTTTACTTTTTTTTATATAATTTAAATTTTTTTTTTGTGGATTATTATCATCTAGACAATGGTAGAGACAAATCTTCTCTTAAACATTAATTTAAAAAAAAAAATTAAATTAAAGCTTTATTTAATAATATCAGAATCCTTGACTTTATAATATAATAGGGAATTAAGCCTTTAACTTAAAACGTGCTTTTGACACAATCTCGCGCTTTCCGAAGAGTGGGATAATCCAGATTCGCACACCTAAAGTCGCATTTCACAAGCATCTGCGAATCACCTCTCCAAGTTGCAGTAGCTCACCAATTCGAAACCCAACCGTTCAAACTGTCAATCAAACCCACAGCGCCTGATTTAACCTTGCTCACCGATCCAAACTTGTTAAATATTTCTGTAAATTGCTTTGAGCAATCTCATCTCAGATCATTTGTTTTCATCACCGCGATTCACGTATAACAGAAGCCCATACCGGTTAGATTTTTCGCAGGAAATCCAAGTCTTTAGTTGCATTTTTGTGCGTTGAAGAAGATAGGACGAATTTGGTGCTGGGCGCTTTTGATTTTAGCACTACTAGTATATCACCCATGCATTTGCACGGTTTGTAAATATAAAATATATATAATATTTATTGTTATTATTGTTATTTTTACATAAAATGTGTATTCTTTTGTTGTTGAATAAAGTGTAAAAAATATTACATGCATATTTTGTGCACAATTCGTACATGCACATTTTGTGCACGATTTATATATGCACATTTTGTGTACGATCCATACATGCACATTTTGTGTAAAATTCGTACATGCACATTTTTTGAATGATCGATATGTACACTTCTCGTGACTGATCTCTACGTTCACATTTTCTTCATCAAATAAACATCTCTTTGGGTCACTCGTTATTGGAAATTTCTCTATACAACTTCATCTTCTATCTTGATAGGGGGTGCATACGTAATCTTCAGTTGACACCTAAGAGAAACAAAATCTCACCATTAAATCATTAATGCTTTTATTAAAATCGTAAAAGAGTAACTCAATTACAAACTAAGTTTAATACTTGATTTCATAATGAATCAAATCAACATTTCCTTAATTGGCTGCATCATCATTCTTGTCAATGTACAAAATATATCATCAAGATCAATTAATATTTATTCAGCAATAAATTAGCTAAATAGTTTATTATTAACATTGCCTCATTAACACATGCTCAATTTCATTAAATCTTTTTCAACAAATTGTTATACAGGGGAAACACACATATAAAAAATTCTACATAAATGAATAAACTTTAAATAATTACCTTTTTTCATCCAAAATTTCAATACATAACAAAATACCTCATCACTAATTAAAGGAGAAAAAAATAATTTATCAACTTCTCATCCGTAATTAATTTTATAACAATGTACTGGTTATCGTTGTCTACTTACTTGTTTGATTCTCACTTGTGAACTTTAAAAAATGATCTCCCCAGTTAGTTGCATTTGCACCATTTCATTACTAATAAATTCAAATATTCAATTAATTCATTAGTGCAAATCTAATGCTCAGATAAAAATTATCATTTTTTTTGTTCTATTGGTTATCGCAATCTATATATTCAACAAAAAATTCAATTGACTCCAACTTTTTCTGGAAAAAAAAAATATTTCTCAATAGTAAGAAAAATTTAGAAAATTAATAGCTTAGTTTGGCAAAGATTTTAAAGCAACAATCCATAAATTATAATCAATTGCAACTATATTTTTTTCAACAATAGCAGAAACCCCTACATCTCTTCAATATAAGAAAATAATAAAAAGTAGCAGAACTCCAAAATTCAAAGTGTTAGTGAATTGCACTAAATAATGTGTCTCGCCGAGGTGATGCTGGCGTGCATACATACATTTTAGAAATTCAAATCTCCAGTATTGAGATTTTCAGAATTTGATACAATTTCGGACAATTTTTCCTAGGGTATTTGAGTGTTTTTCAAGTGTTCTGTGAATCTGATATTGAATACTACAAACATATAAAGTGTTTTCCCCTTTTACAACCAAAAAATATTTTTTTAAATAAAAAGTATATTTTTTTATATATATGCATATGATATATGATGTGAAAATTTAAAAAAATAAATAGAAAGATTATTGAAATGTGTTTACGCTAGTGTGGTAAACTTTCATGTGCTCCGATGAGCCACGTCATTAGTTGTTGGCCGAAAATACAAGAACATGTATCGAATTGAAATTTTGTAAAATGTGGGATTTTTTTTAATAATAATCGTGAAGACCAAGATTAAATTGAAAGTTGAGTACAAGGTGGTTCATTTTTATAGAATTAACCCTTTTCTTTTTAAATTCCACAACTATATTCCACGCCTTCATTGCAATTGTAATTTAACCATTTGTTGTTAATCAATTTAAAAATTATATATATGTTAGTAGGCATATAATTTTCATAATTATTTATATTTAATTTTTAAGTGGATAATAATAAAATAAAGGCAATAACTTAGAAAAAAAATAGAAACTTTATTATTTATATTTTTTATGTCTTTGATCATTTTGAAATTTTATTCATAATTTAAATTTAAAAAAATTATAATTATAATATAAATGTAGTCTCATTATTTTATTTGTAAGGAAATTATGTTAATTAATAATTGAATAATTAAATTTGAAAAAATTTTAATGAATATGATAATATATTGTGAAAGTAAAATAAATTCGTTAATTAAATTTATTGATCCAATATTTTAATAAGTCACTAAAGCAAACTGTGAATGAGGTCAATAATTGCTAACTGACATCAGAGTTGTCATATAATATTATAGTTTATTAGTTGTATATTAAAATTAAGCACAATTATTTTTTCTGGAAAGTAGGGTATTAGCAAATGAAAGTCTATGGTTCAAATTTAAATTTTGAATTTGTCTACTATTCAAATTTAAAATTTAAATTTATAACATGTATTTTGATAAATAATAATATTTTCATGAGACAATCAGTGCAAAATTCTTAATTACTTTTTATTTGTTAAATTAAACTTGCTTTTTTATATAAACAGAAATTACGATTAACAAATTAATAAAATTGACAAAATTCTGATTAAATAATATTAAAGAAAGTTGTATTTGTCATTTTACAAAAAAATATAATAGATATTTATTAAAAAATTATGTATATTTACAAAAATTAATAAAATACACCTTATTTATTTAAGATCACAAGTATTTATACCTTTTCTTTTAATTTAATCTTATATTATAAAAATAGTTATGTACCAAATAAAATTAGCACATTATCTTATAATAAATATGTTTACGTAAAATAAATAAATGAGAAAGTTGGGCCAAGATTTCATTAATGGCTCATAAGACCTATATCTAAACCTAAAATTTCAGAAACCCACTTATCTACATTGTAGTCTTGGTTCTCTTCCTCAGTCATTACGACGGATTTTCAGCGGCTAGGCATCGCTGCCTCCTCCACCTCAACCGCCGACTCCTCCCACGCCGGCGCCGCCCACGCCTGTGCGCTACATCAGACACAGTCGCAGCTTCGCCTCCGCGCTGCCACACGCGACGCACCCCCTGCCGTCCACGTCCACGCCACGCTGTCAACTGAAGGTATAATTGAAGCTGATTATATTTTATTAGGGTTTCAAAATTATTTTTTGCAAGTGTAGGCTCAACATTTTTTGCAAACTGTTTGCGCTTTGTGACTAAAAATTAGCGTCCCTGTGAATGTACAAAAAAATAACAAAATTAGATTCGGATATGATGTTTAAAGATGACTGTTCACTCGCTCTTGTAGGAAGTGCAAGTCACGACTTTACTGTTGAGCGAGTGACTGTTCACTCGCCAGTAAAATCATCGACCAATTGTATAATTACTGCTACTTTTATATATTTATAGATTAAAAAGTGATAGTATTTTTATTAAAATTTATTATAATAATTTTTATTTATAGCATGTACAAACAATTTTTATTTTTATTTATGTGTAATCTATTAATACATTTTGAATGTAAAATAATTGTGTGTATTTAGTTTAGAAGTTGAAAGATTAGCACTCTTTATTAGGAGGTTGATTTAATTTTGCTTTATATTTAATTAATGAACGGTTTATAAACATACATATTTAGTAAATTGGATTTTGACTAATAAATTAGTTTCAAAAAAAGGAAGAAGATTTTGTTATTATATAGTTATAGATTAGGTTGAGTAACTGATTTTGAGGGCTGTTTAGTTGGAATCGAAGGCGATTCTTTTGAAATTTTGCCGTATTTGAATAGTACAAGGATTCACAATGCTGGGATATTCTTCTTGAAGCAATTGTCGGTGTCACATGGGTTTGAAATTGGAATATTCTTTTTTGGTGGAGATTTAGGGTATCTCGTGATGCACCTGAGGTAGCAGTTCATTATTAGTATTATCAGATCCTTCTGCGTGTCGGAGAAGACATTTTTCTGTTTGTGGATAAGAGGAGATATGTTTTGGAGGGAAAGGGAGAGGGAGATGAAAGAGCATAATGGTGGACCTCCTGTTGGGCAGGTCAGAGTGCTTGTTGTTGGGGACTCAGGTAACTTGATAGCTTTTGAGGCTCGTGTATTCGTCATTTTATTCACTATATTTTTCTTGAGCATCTCCCTTTCTCTTCCAAGATGTATTTAATGTCCTGATCTTTGATGTTTATATTGAGTTGGTTGATTGGGCTTTATGGCAATGCACTATCCATTTAATTATTCGAATGAAAATTATGCGCCCTAGTCTATGAACTGAAGATTGTTGGCTTTCTGGATGAAGTCATTGTCTGGTCTAAGAAGAAATTGAAAAAAAAAAAATGATAATGATGTGATTGTTACAAGAGTATTAGGAAGAGAACAGGAAACATAAAATGTTGGTGTGCGATTTAAGTTTGCTATGTATCTCCATTAATAGGATAACTAATGCAGTTATGGTCTGCTTTGAAGCTTAATGCTACAGTTAAGAATATTGTTTCACAAGGTATAGGTTAGATGAAGTTTAGACTGTTGATTGTAATGAAGCGTAACCTAGGGAGCTGATGTAATCAGGGCATGTATGGAAGAAATATAAGTGGTTTAGGACATGGTCTTGAGTTATTTCAGCAAGTAATTATGGCACTAGGGGTTCTTCTATTTCTGAGTAATTCGAATCAGATTATAATGTTCAAACACAGCACCGTAGAGTCATCCTTATTCCTGAATCCGTATATTTACCATTCATCCAAAATTGGATTGTTATGACCCAACTCATAGAGATAGGCTGGACCTTCTTGGTCAACCTTTTTACTCAGCTAGTTGGCAGTGTTGAGGAGTTTGGTGCTATGCAAGATATGCAATAAAAAGAGAGTATTGGTGCTAATTGGTTAATAAATTCTGTTGAATTCACATGGATTTATACTACTATATACTGTATATGAACTCACAAGCTTTAGGTTCTCTTCTTCCTCTATAATTGAATTGGTTATGTATATATAGGATATCGTTTTTAGTGATGTTTGAATCATTGAGACTTCCTAACAGCTTTGAGGAAACAACTTAAAGTTTCTTTCTATTTGGAATTTCTATGGATATTCTTTTATGTTCTGTGAGACACTGTCTCCATGGTTTAAAGGCCATGTTGGTCTAATGGTCAGTTTTACCGTAATAGTTTTATTTCTAAAATGCTCATACTTACCCCCCAGTCTACACCCCCTTAAAACAAACATTACAGATCTAATGATGACTTCAAACAGGTTACTCTCCTTCCTTTATAGTTGCATTATTCATTGGTTGGTTGATTAAGTGAAATTTGTTCCATTTTTTATAATTGATATCATCGAATGTCTAGCAATTTCCGTCCTATATGAATTTGCACACTTGCCTTATTTGGATGTCGCATATGAATTTGCACACTACAAAAAAAAAAACATTGATTGCATACTACCAAAAAAGGAAACATTGATTTGTGTGCACACTCACAAAAATATATACATATTTGTCCATATGCCACTATTTTACTTAAAAGATACACTTTTCTTAATAAATGTGCATCCTCTTGGGGTGCTAATTGATGTGAGACGGAGGGACTACCTAAATTTTGTCCTTAAATATAGATAGTTGGGGAGGGACAATTATATATTGTTAAACTGTTGATATTCTAATTTTTTCATATAATAATGACAAGTTTGGGTAAACTTGGGTATTAATGTTCTGTATAATTGTACTTCTGATCAAACCATTGGGGTAAAAATGCTCCTTTCTCTTAGATACTACCTCCGTCCCAGGAAAGTTTGCGGTACTTTCCTGGGCACAGGTTTTAAGAAAAAGTGTAATGAGTAGAATGTGTATGGTGGAGATTGTGAGGTAAAGATTTTAAAGATGGAGATTTAAAGGAATATTTCTATTTTGAGAGTATTCAAACTTTTGTGGGACAAACTAAAAAGGAAAGTATGCAAACTTTTGTGGGATGGAGGTAGTAGATCTGAAGTGATTGAAATCTAATTTCCAACAATAGCCTTCTGCCGTTGCAGTTTTCACATTTATACTCTGCTGTTTAGTTGGTTACATTATATTCAGTAATATTTTTCATCTTAACTGCACTATTTGTTTAGGTGTGGGGAAAACTTCTCTTGTTCATCTGATAATGAAAGGTTCTTCCATTGCTCGCCCTTCTCAAACTGTTGGCTGTAGTGTAAGCATCAAGGTATGCCTTATATTCGATCTTCCCTGAATGAATTGGTTACTGATTTATTTTGTGAGGTTGATGCCTTTTTTTCCCTTTCAGCATACTACGTATGGAAGTTCTTCTAGCTCATCAAGTAGCATCAAAGGTGATGCTGAGAGAGGATTTTTTATCGAACTCTGGGACATTTCAGGACATGAGCGATATAAAGATTGTCGGTCTCTGTTCTATTCACAAATTAATGGTAAGCCATCATTACCAGAGAACACAAGTTCATAAAAAAGGTGGTGTTCACTGATAATAACTCTTTTTACAATAAATGTTATCTTCCGTATATGGATTAGGCCTGTGCTGCATTGTGTTCAGTAACCCATCAAGCATTAGTTATTAGCAACATCTTTTATTTGTTGTTATAAGCTATGTAGGATATAGTGCCTCTTCCTAAAGTATTCTGGGAATTTTTTTTTTTTTTTTTGGAATAGCAAAATAGGATAGTGGAGCCTCTTTTCTAACCACAATTTTGGAAGTGGTTTGACTATTTATATTGAGTAAAAGATGGCAATTGCACATTCATTTTTGTGGAAATTTACTGATCAAAGTCTTTTACCTTTCTCATCTGGCGTAAACATTGAAATTCAGGTGTTATGTTTGTTCATGATCTTTCTCAAAGAAGGACAAAGAGTAATTTGCAGAAGTGGGCTGCTGAAATTGCAGCAACCGGGACATTCTCAGCTCCTTTGTCATCTGGAGGTCCTGGAGGGCTTCCTGTTCCCTATATAGTTGTTGGTAACAAAGCTGATATTGCCCCTAAAGATGGCACTCGAGTGAGTAGTGGTAATCTTGTTGATGTAGCTCGTCAGTGGGTTGAGAAACAGGGATTGCTTTCATCAAGTGAGGAACTGCCTTTAACAGAGAGCTTCCCTAGTGGTGGAGGCCTCGTGGCTGTAAGTTTGGTTATAGAATTATGCCATTTATAAATCATAACAACTTCATCACAACTAAAATCAATTTCTCTCAACTAGGCTGCCAAAGAAGCCAGATACGACAAGGAAGCTGTGATTAAGTTTTTCCGAATGGTCTGTATTTTGATTCCTATAGCTTGCTTTTGTTTCTTTTGGTACTATCTTCTAAATGAGGTGTATATTCTTTTGTTAGTTGATCAGGAGGAGATACTTCTCAGATGAGTTGCCTGGTGCAACTCCATGGTCTACCCAAATTAATAGACCATTGCCACAATCTGGTGAAATCTCGAGCGATGATGATCATCTATATAAAAGTTCAAGGTCTTTTCCTCTTTCATGACTCTTTTCTCCTACAGAATTATGCTTTGTCTTTCCTTTGCCGATATGCTTTTATACTTCAAATGGTTTTATGTCCCTCTATACCTTGTGTGAGCAGTCATTGTCTAAAACTTTGTGCAGATTGTTTGTTATTACTTGGAGAAACATTAAATTTTACACCAATGAGGGAAAATAATCTAAATCTTAAATATTCATAGTTTCATACTAGTGAAGAAGTTCACATTCATTATCCTTGTCATCTATTCCCTAGGTAGTATGATTTCAATCTCTACTCCCATAAACTTGTCGAAGAAGAATAAGGGGGCGCTTGATCAAACCCCTTCAACGGGAATTGTAATTGGAAATAAGCATAGTGTTTGTGGTGGTTAATGAGAATAGAAGATGATAAATTCACCTTCATCATACTTGATACAGGATAACTGAGACTTAGAATATGTTAATCATTACCTATCTTGATTAGCTGCCTCCCTCCTATAACCATTTCTCCTCAATCACCCTCTTATTCCTCAACCGACAAGTATTTGTTATCCCACTTATTCCGAAACAAGAGCAACATCTATACTTACTAATCTTATTGTAAAATATTTTGAAAATAGAAAATTTTCTTTTCATTTTCATCCTAGTAAAATTTTCTGAGAAAAGAAACTTTTCTTTCCATTTTCTTTTCATTGTCAGTTTTTATTTTTTTTCTAGACCCATTCTGGAAAAATAAACTGAAGCTCTTTTATTGTTCGTCTTAATTCATCTTTAAGAAAATACCAAAAGTCTCTTACCTTAAAATTTCAAAAGACTCTTTGGGAACTAGATATAATGGCTTTTCATTTTCTTCATTTGTTATATATATGTGCCTCTGTGTTAAAGAGCCCGAAGAAAAATAATAAAAAACAAAAAACAAAAGTCCATGTCTATTGAATTATTTTCCTGAACTTAGATTGGAAGGAAGCCTAGGAATCAGGTGAACATAAGTTTGTAAAGTTCTTCTAAATTAATTTCATTTGTTCACATAAATGGATTCAACAATACCCTCTAACATATCTAACATATCTACTTTATACATACACAATCAATATTCTTTAAAATTCATATAAAATGAATCTTACTTACTTTATACCATGGATGCAAATGGCTGCCGCCGACGCCTAGGCCTAGGCGGTGGAAAAAGGCGGAGAGTGCATTTGGCGCCGCCTAGGCGGTCTCAGCGGCGACAAGAATATGGCGGTTTTGGCGGAATTTGGCATTTTTTTTAGTTATGTACTGTTTTAAATTTAAACAATAAATAAATTAATAACTAAAGTAATACTAATAAGTAACAACTAATAAGTAATTAAGGAACACTACTTAATTTTAAAAAAGCGAAAGAAACAAGAAGATAGAGAAAGGGGAAAAAGAGAGAGAGAAGCAGACTTGTTGTGTTTTGTGAAAAATGCATTTGGGTATTAAACTATTAATTATGTTTTAAGTTTATAATTTATTGTGAAATGTACATTTTTATTAGAAAAATTAATATTAATAGAATTTTTTTAAAAATAATTATAAATATATTAAAAAACCTTGGCGCCGCCGAGCCACAGCCTAGGCGGTCTTGGTGCTTGAAGGTACACGACCGCCCGCCGACCGCAAAACGCCATTTACACCCTTGCTTTATACATACACAATCAATATTCCTTAAAATTCATATAAAATGAATCTTACTTATTTAAAATGGACGAGAAGAGTATATAATATAGTAATGTAAATCATTTTATTCATAAATTGATTCAACACTACCCTCCAGCATATCTACTTTATACTTTAAATAATCAATATTTCTTATAACTTAGGGAAGGAATCATACTTATTTAAAATGGACGAGGAGAGTATATGGTAATGTAAATTATAAACTGTGCATCATAGGAGAAATTACTAGTACTAACATATAATTATCATTCTCATTTTAATTCACCATTACCATTCTATATACTCATTACCATTCTCACCAAGCGCCCCCCTAAGATGATTATAGATTGGATGCATATACGCCTTTATCATTGATATGTAAACCAGTTTGTCCACGAATAATAAAGTTCTTTTACCTAGCACGACAGCGTGGGCGTGCACTTTTTGTTGATAAGTTTCTTGATGAAAACTTGTACAGAGACCGAATGATGTCACCTACGTCAATTTTAGGATTCCACTCTATGTTCCATAATCCGGATGTTCATGTGGTATGTCAAAAAATATTCAACGAACAACTATAATTTTGGGTCCATGTGTTAAAGACCAGGAAGTGGAATACATAGTGAAATATAAAAAAATGGCACAGAGGAATTGAACTGGTATGAGATGTATTCTATCTACTATGTTATATGACTTATGGCATTATGGGGATCCATCTGAACCATGTTTCAAATGAAATAATACCCAAACATCAAAATGGAGTCTCTTCACATGTATGATACTGTCTCACATAGGATTCCCCCTTGTTTGTTGGTGTTACTTTTTATAATCACATTGCTCATTAAACAACCCTTGTAATCTTCGATTTTCCAATGATGCTTCTGACTTCATCGTGCTGACAACAGTACGATTGGCGATCCGTACAAGTACAACGTGCTTCCTCCTCTTCCAGCTCAGAGAAACTTGACGCCGCCTCCCACGCTCTACCCACAACAGCCCATGTCAACACCCGACAATTACAGCATCCCGAGGTTTGCCCTGACGAGCTCCCACGAGATCACTAGTGCAAGATCAAAGCGAACGGATATTAATGTGTAACCTCACCACACTGTAAGATTTCATGGAGTAAATCTTCAGCGGCAGTATATGTGGCTTTATGCAATTGTTTTTTTGGATGAATGTAGCCTTCTTTTTTTGGTGGTGCATTTTGTATACAACTCTATTTTTACTTCCATTTTCTTCATTTTGAGGTTTCCTTTCATTCTTTTCCGCCATGCCTGTGAAAATTGGCGAAACTCTGTATGGATTTCACCTCTATGTTTTTGGATCTCTAAGTTGAAATGGAGTGGATTCTTATTTTTATTTTTTCCTGTCATTAATTTGTAAAACTCTTATATATATATATATATATATATATATAACATATACACATGTTACTTGGGTGTATTTAGTTTGTGTGATGAAGGTGTTTTGTGAAAATAGCACCCTTTATCAAGTGTTCACTTTGGAGTTTATAAATTCGGGTAATTCTTATGATCCAGTTTAAACCTTCTTTATACACTGAATCTTATTTGACCAAAATGAACGGATTAAATATACAAGTTTATCTGGTTAAGTAAATAAAATCTAAATTTATTTTAATATTTTTTATTAAATTAGTAATGTCTATACTATTCTTATAAGAGCAGGTCTCCTATGTAATATTGTACTGTGCAATACGAGGCTAAAAAAGGAAAATTTGAAAAATTCGTGGGTTAACAGAGTCAAAGTAATAAAATTCGTGGATCTTGAATGGTTCGGGTTGGATTTGGGCAATTTTTAAATTTCAGGATTTTCGCTCCCAATTGGTGATACTGTATGAGTAAATTTATGTTATTATAAGGTCAAATGTGTGCTATTGTAAGAACAAACGTTTTTTTTATATATATTCATTTATTTTTGAAGAAACAAACATTTTTAATACAATGTAAAATCAATATGTGTGTTATTAGAAGAAAAAATATTAGTTTTTCATATATATTTATTGATTTTTAACACACTTTACCTTACAGTAACACACATATGTTCATGTAGTATACATTCTGGGACTTCTGAGATATAATAACACATGTGTTAATGAAATCTTCGCAAAACACGTTTCCATGTGGCCTTTGAGTCGGATTTCACTAACAACACAAGAAATTAAGCTTACTGGAACTTGCAAAGTACATATTCTGGAAAGATTTCGGCAGAATTTTGTTAAAGTAGCGAAAACTTGTCCTTTTATTCTGAAAAATTGCTTATTTATAGGCAAAAGCATAAGCAGGTGGTGGCAAGGATGTTGCCACGCTTAACTGGGTATTTACACGTATCTCTCACTGTTTGTATAAGATAATTACAACAAGAAATCGGCAAAAAATGGTGAAAACACCGTTCCGGCGATCAGGTATGAAGGCGGCGAGCAGCTGGCTATAAATAACTTAGGGGGCGAGCAGGTGAGCTGTTCACCACTTCCCAGAATTACACTACCTTCTCGCCACCTACTGCATATAGGTGGCGAGCAGGTGCAGCTGCTCGCCTCCCTTGAGTTTTAATTGCTGCTTTCCCCTTTTGTGCTATCCATGTGATTCTTTCACCTTCTTCATTGATTTTTACTTATTTCAGCTGCATCTTGGCTTCATTATCTTGATCTTCTTATCTTGGGTTAATTCTCCTGGGACACGTCACTGGGATTATGTTGATTACTTCCTTGAACATCCGGATTAACTTATTTCATCAACAGTTGTCCCCTAGCTTGTTGTTTGTTGGAACCATCAGGTGGAGTACAATTATCAAGCTATCTGGATTTTATAAAAATCCTCTGTTGTTGGGAAGAAATTTCAATCCTGACTTGTCCTGCGACCATTTGGATGATGGATATAGTGAAAGACCCCCATGACCTCATTAAAAACCTAGTCGTAAACTACCCCTGTGGATAAACCGGTCGTAGGAAAAAAGAGATACCAGGGTGTACTTCCCAATATCCATGTCCAAATGATGTTGAGCATCCTTAATTGGATCGTCGTGTATTGGAATGACTGAAATTGATGAGTTGCCACAAGAATTAGGAGGAGGCGAGCAACCCTTTATGTGAGGAGGCGAGCAGGCCTTAGGGTGAGCAGGTGAGCTGCTCGCCGCCCTTGCCCGCATGCCCAGCACGTAATCCGAAAGGTCGCCATATTTCGCGCGCCACTTTTTAAATTTTTGGAAATTTGCAGATAAGGGCTTGCTCCCTTTCCTATAAATACACAACTTCTTTCTCCATTCCACTCTTTCCTTTCATTTCGATTTTTAGGTTTGAGAGATTTCCGGCGAGTTTTCCTGCGTTACTGCGATCGTGCTTTCCTTCGTTCAATCCGTTTCGTCAAGGTAGATTACAAGTTCTCTTTATTTCTCTATTTCTTCTGACTTCTATCCAACCTTGATCGGAAATTAGATTTCTGGGTTTTGTTCGTCGTTGGGCGTTTTTGGGTTTAAATCGTAACCGGAAACCTTTAGGTTTTTGAAGAGTGTTCTCACTGGAAATCGGGTTTAGGATTGAGTATCTTAGCTTTTAAGATTGAATCCCTTGTCTGGGTGTTTCTCGTCGAGGTTTTTTTATTTTTGAAGCTATTCACTGGAAAAAATGGCATGTTCCCCGTCCTCCGGCGATATGCCACCACAGAATCTGGAAAAACAACTAATGATAGAATCCCCTTTATACGATTTGTGGGATTACTCGAATCTAGCCAGGAATCGGGGCACTGGAAGCTTGGTAATCGGAACGGAATCTCGGAATTTGGATCGTTCCGTTCAAGAGAGGAGGCGAGCAGCTAAAATGGATGCTGAGAGAGCTGCTCGCCTCCAGGTTGAAGCTGAAGGAGCTGCTCGCCGCTCTTCTGGGCGAGTTGCTCGCTCCTCGAGACAAACTGCTGCTCGCCACCCTGGGCGAGCAGGTGGAGCTGCGCTCCCCTGGACCAATCCAAGGAGCTGCTCGCCGCCCTAAGCAACGAGCTGCTCGCCGCCTTAGTAGAGGAGCTGCTCGCTCCCGGCGAGCAGGTGCAGCTGGTAGCCGCCAGTTATCCGATAGGGATTTGCGAGCCGCTCGTCGTGCACAAGTCACCCGTCACGGCCAAACTACTCGTTCTCCTCCGGTCAAGAGAAGATTACTTGTCATTGATGAAGAAACCGATGACGAGGAGACCGAGTCTGACGTCCATTCAGTTGTCCGTGACGTATTTACGACGAGCTCGGAGGTTTCTGAGCCTAATGCTGAAGTAGTTAATACTGTCCGAGAGGCCTCAGAAGCTCAAGATCAGACCACTGATGTTCCCGAGGAGGCAAATCCTCGTGAGGGTGCCACCGACTCCGAACTGGGAGAGGATTTCGACTTGGGAGAAGGGCCGAGCCAAGCTGATCTTTGGAGAGAGTTGGCTCAAACTTATCAACCTCCGGCACAAGTACTTGAAGAGAGAATACCAGAGGGGGTCGCGCAGGACTTCAACTTGCTAGTTTATCTTGAGCAGTACCGGGACCAATTCATCCGACCTCGTCTCCCTCTCGTTCCGTATGTTAAAACGAGATATGAGGCCACTCGTCATCAGAGCTTGTTGTTAGAAGATGACTTGACAACTTTACGGGATGAGTTTCGGATTCCGCTTGACATTCATATGTATGTCCCACGTGACTGCGAGCGAAATTCATACATCCAAGTATAACCTAAATTTTATTTATATTCAAAAGTTGTATTACAATAATCCGAAAGACTAGATAATTAGGGTTTTAGGCAGAAGCTGACCTACTAACAAGTATTTAAAATATAAAAATATAAAAATTATAATTTAAATAATAAAACTACAATCCCACCTCCATCACAAATTGGATTTGTAATCACACTATATAGCTATATAGCAATCCACCTTCTTTCTGCTTATCTTCAATAAACAGTAATATATATATATATATATATATATATATATATATGCCATTCAAAACAGAACCAATTCATTTGAGAAAATGGTTTGCTTCTTCAATTCCACTGTACTCTTCCATGGAAAACAACTACTATATCTTTTCAAAAACTCGACAGTCACTGTGAATAGGAATCATCATCTACACCAAGATCTCATCATTAATCTCCCATTTCTAATCCTTCAAAATAATATAAAAAATAAACAACCTTCTACAATTAAAAACTTTTATGCATAAAATCTTACAAAATACCAGAATCATAGATATCCTTACAAATCAATTCATACATTAATATTTTAAAAAGTTAAAAATACCAAATATTTTATAAAATATATATTAAAACTCTCCCCCACAGTATCAAATTTTGGGAACAATAGAATCATATTTTTATTGAGGAATAGCAACAATAATTAATTCTTTTACCATCTAAACTATTCACACCTAACACAATACAATATTACAATAAATTTATTTGACCAGAAATATCAATTATTTAATCAAAAATATAAAATTAAATAGTAATTTATAAAATTGTAAAAAAAAAAAAAAATATGAAACCTACTCAAACTTTATAAGTCGACAGAAATTGGAGAAACGTCCACCCAAAACAACAAAAATTTTCTCCCTTGTTATTCATGAAGAAATCTAATGCTCTATCCAAATATGCCTCATCCTGATGATTCATACCAACTCCAGCTCGAAAAAATTAAGGTTAAGCTACACATTATAGAGAAGACAATCCAAAAATATCCATGAGAGAGTTCCCAGTTCCCAGAAGCATCAAAGCCCTCCAATCCCTTCACTCAAACGTCGGGCTCTCGTACCAGCACAGGCAAGTTCAGCTCCGGCTCGATCTCACCAAGAGGCGAGAAAAACGAGTCAACCATGTCATCACTTACTTCCTCCAACTTGGATAAACTCCACTGAAATGTCATAAACCAAGAATCCTTTTAACAGTCCTAGTTTTTATTTCATAAAGAGAGAGCTATATGCAACCTTTCAGTTTTTTTTTTTTTTTTTTTTTAACAATCTCACATATTTTACAAAAATAACTACACTATACAATTATATCACACCCTCTACCAACATAACTACTGAAACTTCACGTATGAAAAGAATTACAACATTATCCTCTGGAAAAAAAATCAAAATATAGTTTCAACCTATGTAAAATTAAGGAAGGTAGTGATAATAATTGTAGTTTCTTAATATATTATATTTGTATGGATGTGATAGATTTGTAAAGGTGCAGTTACAAAGAGGAACAATTTTTGAGTTTTATTATAAAGAGGGGCACGTGAGCAATTTTTAAATATTTGCACACTCAGAAGTGCTTTTAAGTATGCATTTTTTATAATTTTTGCACACTTGCCCCTCTTCGTAATTTAAGGGGAAAGTGTGTCCCTCTTTGTTTTCTTCCCATTTAAAAAGTCTGAAATGTTGGGATATGTTTATATACTTTCCCCAGATATAAAACTTACCTTTGGCATGAAGTCCTTCTCGATTAGTCTTGCACGAACGCCCTAAAAAGGCAATGATAATATATTGGTATACAAATAAATGTCAAATATATGGGGGGTGGGGGGTTGCTATAGATTTAGTAACTATTTACAAGGACATACCTCAAGGAAGTTGTCCGAGAACTGTTCAGATATAAATCTTAGAGACGTGCGGTACTCTCTCGTGAGGCACTGATCAAGAGTCTGAAACCTACCTTCCCTGATCTTCAAATTTTACGTGGCATACAAGGTTAGAGCATGGAAGCAAACAAAATAGAATCAGTAGCAGATGATAACTATTACACTTACTGATTGCAAAGTGACCTTTAAGCTCAAAGGAGAAGCTTGATAAATCTTCTCCAGCAGATTAACATACCGTTTGTTACCAGATTCGGCTGCTTTAGTTTCCTACAGAGGCAAAAACCATAATTTATTTTATTTTATTACATCAGCACAATAAACTCATCAATGAGATAGCATATCCAGTTAAACATCTGAAAGCCCACGCCTCGACAGGTGTTCCTCTCAAGTTTCCAACAGTTCAATGCTTGTACAATAAGACCAAAACAAATTGGGTAAAACACTACAATTCCCCATGAGGTGTGTCAAAATTGTTTAAAGAACCATGTGGATTTGATTAATCAACATACACCCCCCAAAACCAAAATGCTGTGTATGATTGGTCGAAAAACACATACCATTTGAATTATTGTGATTTTTTCATATTTGCAGCCATGAATTGCTTCTTGATTTTCGAAATTTTTTAGGGGGTATTTGTAATTATTATATCACAGGGTCTTTTGGTAGTATAGACAAACCTGATGGGGAGTTCTCATAATTTACCCAACACTGTCATTGCATGTAAATGGATAACTTACTAAAGCTTCAACAATTTCCTCCATGGTGTCGTGGCTGAAAAGTGAGTCGATTGTTTCAATCCTGAATCACCAAAAGTAAAAGTTGAGCTGAAAGTACAGAACCGATACTTAAAAACGAAGCGTAAGATAAGAGAGAACGAAGTGAAGGGTGTGAAGAAATAGAAGTTAAGAGCTAAAACATTACTCATGAAATACACTACTTTCATCCGGGTAGACTAAGCTGCCGTACTGATCAAGGGAAGTTTCGATGACTGAACGATCATCGGTTATTAAACCACCAAGACGTTCTTCAATCCAAGGAAGCTTCTGTTAAGGAAATTGAATCAGTGTAAACACATAGAAAGAAAAATAAAACAAAGAAATGCGGGGTAGATTGGATATGGATGACTAACTTCCTTTATCGAATAGTGAGTAGCAAGACCACAGGCCACCATGTCAGCACCACTTAGCTTTTCTCCTGTGAGTGCTAAATATTCCCCTGTACAGAGAAATTGTCTAATGATTAATTTGCAAGATTTGAAAGAGGGGTGTCTGTTTATAACTTTATTTGTATCTAAACATATATATTTAGGGAACTGTTCTTGTCAACTTTTTGGGACAAATGATATCAATATCTATAACTTCAAAATGTAGGGAGATACTCAAACCTCAAACTATTTCATAAGGTACCTAAATAACCAGGGAGGCGAGAAAGATAATATGAAGCGCCTCCATCTGGATGATAACCTATTTGAACCTCCGGATATGATAAAACCTGTAGTTAATCAAAATATGTATGTCTAAGCACATAAAAGATAGAGCTCCAAATTAATCTTATGTCGATAAAAGCTAAAGAGATCACAAATAAGATCTCAATAAGTGAATAATAAAAAAATAAAAAAAATAAAACTAGAATTATCCGGTTCAAAGATCCAAAAGATAAATGAGAAGAAAAAAGGGTCTGTGTCGATAAGAGGTGGGGTATATAGAGTCCAGTTTGTCCCAGAATTTTGATGGATGCAGGACACCATCACAGATAGTATCTGTCGGACTGGGTTGGATTAAATAGTAAATCCAATCCAAAAAATAAAGTTAAATGCATCCTAATACTTTTATCGTGACTTGTCCTGATTCAAGTAGAAGCTCTCAACTATCATAAAAGCACAGGGCAATTTGGGGTCAGGTTGTCAGGAGAACTAAGGGAGCAGCTTCATACAGTTTTATCAGTTACAACGCGGAACATCCCTGGAAGCGAAATACCTGCCCCGCCTCCCATTACTACACCATCCATTATAGCTACCTGAACAACATCAAATTATTAACAAAGATTAAGATAGAGTGACAAGTTAGTATGAATTTCAAGTAAAACTACAAAATTAGTAATAAAACTATTAATGAATGCAATGTAAAACAATTTAAGAAAAAATGGCAATTAAATTTGGTGTTTCCATATCCTTATATCGAAAAATTTACTCCATTCAAGTATGGACGGAAGAGATACAAGAGTGAACTTTTTAACTAATTTATTATCAAACTCGGGATCCACAGAACAATTTGAGATGGAATATCAAATTCCTGATGTATAGCATATGTGCATCGTATAAGCAACACCCAAACTGAAAATGAAAAGCTTGAACCATCCAAAAAAATTATGTGTCATTTTTGGCATATTAACATCATTTTCAGAAATCATTGGTTATTGATAGGAGACAAATGTTCAGCCTCTTCAACATTAATTCTGAATAACTGCTCAATGAACAAAAATAGCACAATAGGGAGACCGTCAAATATTACACCTCAAATATCCTGGGTATCTTGTAAATGGTTTTATAGGTATATTAGAACACACAACACAAGGACTGAAATTTCTTTTCAACTAGGTCCATTAATGTAAAGCAAATATATAAGCACTTACATGAATTATATATAGCATTTTCTGATAGTATGAAGCCTTTTTCCAACTATCACGACTCACTAAATTCCAAATATGACGAAATAGACCATTACCAAACTTCTAAAAGAGTTCTATCCAATTTAATCCACAATAGTTCTATACAACATCACTTTAAGAGGCTGTACATTTGATATTCACATTTCTACAAATCATACAGGGTACTCCAATACTTTGTCTGCATTATGATTTCTCCACCAATTTGTATTGTCAAGCTCTACACTAGAAGGCCACAAACTCACAATTCTGTTTGCAACACAGTAACCAATCGAAAATTTCAGCTTGAGAAACATAAGCACCATTTAGTTGAACCCCAACAACTGTTAAGAGTTAATTGTTGACTAAAGACTTACACATGTGATGCTGGCCTCATACACGAGAATAAATACAACTCAAATCAAGAAAATTGACCATCGAAGCACGCAATTAATTTTTAATAGTCAAAATATTGCTAACACTAGTAAACTTGAACAAATAACATAAATTTCAGACAAATATTATCAACTTGAAAGAAAACAGAACACAGATAACAGACTCACATGAGGCTTGAAATATGTTCCCAAAATGTAGACAAACTTATATACACTCTGAAACAATGCTTTACATTCCTCAGTCTTCCCTGCAATGAGCGGACAGACATACATAAGATATAAACTCACTATTACAATGGACACAAAACTAGTGTTTCAGTACAGGAGTCTCTCAGAAACTTGCTTGCAAACTACTTTTACCTGTTTAAAGGACAAACAAATACTACCAAATTAAATTTACCATAGATTTACAAGGATATGAAAGCTAAAGATGCTCCAATAGAAAGAGGGAAGCAACCATTTAAACGGGTACCAACCTTCATTTAGCAGATTATACAAAGCAACTACATCTGTGCCAGAGCAGAATGCTCTGCAATTACCACCCTTCGAGAAAAAGAAAAACTTCAGACAAGAGAGAAGAGTTATCCCATGATTTAGGTTTAGTAATAACATAATCAGTTACCTTCATCATGACAAATCCGATATTTGAGTTCTCCTCCCAAGACTCGTATAGTCTATTTAACCTAGATGCCTAGCATTACATTTAAGAAGTTTTGCAGTTAGTATAAACCAACGAGCATAAATGCATAATAGTAAACAAACTCAAGAGCCTACAAAAAATCTTGAAGAATGCTTCTATCGAAAAAACAACAAGAATCACACTTAATCATCAAAATGAGATTCCCCTAATATCATGAAACAACAATTCAGTAAATTTGGACACTAAACAGTATAAAACAGAGCATCAACTCAATAATAATCAGTATTCAGTAGAAAAACACTAAACTGAGCAGCAAAATCAATACTACTGAGATAGAAAGAGAGATGAGCAAGAATGTTTACCATAGAAGCCGTGAGAGCATTCAGGGCAGATGGTCTATTTAAAATGGCGGCCCTCGATTTAGCCCTGCCTTCGACTAAAACCTGCAATTGGAAGAAACATATTAAAAGGGATCCTTCAAATTTTACTCTTCGATAAATGAGAAGCCATATACACGATTAACACGAATTTCTTCATCTTTTTCTGTCAAAAAAAACACAGCAGATTTTCTAAGTGAGAGTACACCATGCGCCTCCCGACATCTTCACCATTTCAAAGAAATCAAACATACGCAATAACACGTGATGTAAAAACAATTCAAGGTTCAAGAAATGACCTCTTCCTCTTGGAGATAATCGTGTTGGGCATAACTAGGGACTGCAGAAAAGCTTCTTCCATGTCGATACGTGCTGCCATTTCTGCGTAAACAACGGCTCAATGGCAACAGAAATTTCACTTTCTGCATTTTTTTTCAATCGAGGTCAATCTCTAGCTCTAGCTGTTCGTATTTCTTCAGAGGTTTTTGTTGCGGCTACTGGGTTTTCCGAATGGGGTTACCAGAGTCGGAAAACTGTTGAAT
Source organism: Prunella vulgaris (assembly GCA_026898435.1). NCBI lineage: Eukaryota > Viridiplantae > Streptophyta > Magnoliopsida > Lamiales > Lamiaceae > Prunella > Prunella vulgaris. The sequence continues at coordinate 304,426 of JAPKLY010000342.1, read as the reverse complement.
ATTATTTTTAAACCCCCGTACTTATCACTATTGTACTTCTGGACTGGTATAAAATTATGTAGGGGCCTCATACTCTTTGATATTTCAAAGTACCGTACATCGTTTTAAGGGTAAGTTACATATAAAGTCATTTAAGATAGTGTTATTACATAGTAGAACACCAAATATCCCATGTTACCAGGAAGGTCAAAAAGTGGGATCCACCTAAAAAAAGTGGGAGTAGCTCACGCCCTAAGCTACTGTGCCTAGCTGACAGACCCCTCTCTCTCTCACAATAAAAACCCCAACCACATTATCAGATTTCAAAAAAATTTGAAAACCTAATCTCTCTCATTCTGCCGATTGGAAGCCGGAGAAATTGGCCGTCGTTTGGGCTACGCGTCTCCGGCGACGAGCGTAGACGAACGGCCTCACAGATCCGACGGCGATGCGTTTACATGACTTGGTGAACTAACTTCTAACTAACTAACAACTAACATTTACCGATAAAAAACATATGAGAATTTCACGTCTCACATCCGTTTTCAGAAAATGTCGTCGCCGATCTGCCGCCACCCAACATAAATCAGAGCCGCAGCGTCGTAGAATAGAGCAATCGGAGTGGCCGAGTCATAGATCGGTTTCGATGTCTTCGCCGTCCAAAAGCCGGGTGATCTCTGTTTCATCGCGTCTAAATCTGCCGGAGAACGCAACCTCCACCACCATTCGACCATGGCGGTCACCGATCTGGCCCTCTCTAAGGTATCTCTGTCCCGTCTCTCACTCTCTCAAGCCTCACTCTCGTTCTCTCTCTCTCTCTCTGTTTTTTTTTCCGAAAGTACCTCTCTGTTTAAAAATGGTTTTCATTATGAAATATGCTTTCTACCTCTCTGTTTAAAAATGGCCCTCTCTAATGGTTTTCATTATGAAATATGGTTTCCAAATGAGAAATATGCTTTCTACCGAATTTTGCAGATTACAATTATCCATTCTGCAGATTAAAATTATCCATTTTGCAGATTTTTTTGATCCCAAAGTAGTTTTCACAAAGTTTATTCACAAAGTAGTTTTCGACTTGAGTCTTGCAAGAGGTCTGGATTACTACACTGGAATGATATTCGAACCTGTTTTCAAAGGGGCTTGTTCTACTTCTTTCCCACAATCATTTCATTTTTCTTTACATAGACATTTTGGGGTAAATCGTTTTTGTCTTTCTCCCCCTCTGTGTAATGGTAATGACTGGTGACAAAAGGAGGGTATATTATTACAAAAAATGGATATAGAGACAGATTTGTGTATGTATATGCATGTGTCTAGTGGGATTGCATAATAGAGCTTTAGAGACAAATAATGGAGGTTGAAGATGTGAGTGTTGAGACCAGTGCTATCACATCTGGAATCACACCCATCCTCCAGGACATTCTCCAAGATATTTGTTCTAACGACTAACTTTTCAGTTGTTCAAATTGTCTTTGTTATCATTTCAGGTCAACATCCTTCATGAAACATGTTCCAGTGATCAACTGCTTAGTGTTGCCTCAATGGTTGTCCTTGGTGCTGTCCATGGTCAACGACGGTTATTCCCATGACCCAGAATATTCTTGATGCACCTGGAAGGATCTGGAACGTGGTGGAAGGACCTGGAATTAAAGGATCCGAAGAGTAAAGAAAGGAAGTTACCTCAACTCCTACAAAAGTGGATCTCAACTTCTCTCCATGATTTCCACTTCATTGATGGACGGATCATCATTCCAACTCTATAAATAGATGAGGAATACATCCAGCAACCAAGAGAGAGAGAGAGAGAGCCTTCACTACATATTGAAGCATAGCGCATTTATAGGAACCTATTTTTACGGTTTTAGTGTAGTGATTTCACATGTGTTGTTACACTCAGTACAACACTTGTGTATATTATTATCCCATACGTTTTGCTGAGCTATTCACGGGGTGTGGTAGTGTATGCTTGAAGTAGGCTTAGACTTAACAATCTAGGTTTGCCATTTGAGAACTTGTTTGGATATTTTATCCGATTTTATGTTTGAGATTTGGAAGAAATGTTTCCAAGTCTCGAATTTGTTTTTGTAATCACTTTTTCCAAGTTAGTGATATTTCAGCCTTGAGGCCGCCATAAACTATTTTTAGTTTGTGGAAAGATTGAGTTAATCCTTGTGTTCAAAGTCTTCCGCTATTTTCTTATTCTCTCTACAATATTCTGAACACATTAAGTGTTGTCTTGAGTGTCGCCACACTTCGAACAATACTTCAACTCAACGGTACCACAACACTATCAAGTGGTATCAGAGCCATCAATTGACGGTACTAAGTGTTGGTCCTGGTGCTGAGTGTTGAGTTGCCATGGATTACCCTCCTGGAGCTATCTACTCCAGTGGATCCATCACCCGTTCTCCCATACTTGATGGAACCAATTATGCCGCATGGAAAAGCCGGATGAGGAGTTATATCAAAGCCCTTGATAAATGTGCTTGGAAGAGCATCCTGTCAGGTTGGAGTCCTCCCACAACTGAAGATAAAGATGGAGACCAGATTCTTAAGAACGAGTTTGAATGGACCACGTAGGAGAACAACTCATCTTTGTACAATTCAAAGGCCATCAATGCAATCAATTCATCGGTTGATACTGTTATGTTCAACCTTATCCAGAATTGTGTTTCAGCCAAAGATGCATGGGAAAGACTACAAGAGCACTGTGAAGGTTCGGGTAGTGTCCGTAGAGCAAAGGCAAGGATGTTGAACATAAAGTTTGAAGGCCTAAGAATGAAAGATGATGAGACGATTTCTTCCTACAATGAGAGACTCTATGAGGTGGTGAATGAATTGCAATCACTTGGAGAACCAATCTCCAATATCAGGTTAGTAAACAAAACCCTTCGTACTCTTCCTAGAAGATTCAATGGCAAAGTTTGTGCCATTGAAGAAGCTAGGAACACTGATTTGTTAAGTCATAATGAGTTAATGAGCATTTTAAAAACTTATGAAATGGACTTGTCTCAACAAGAATCTGCATTTGATAAAAAAGGGTGTTGTTGTTTTCAAAGGAGAAACCTCTTCAAGTTCTGGAAAAACTTCTGTCATTACTGAAATTGAACAGGTTGACGATAGTGTTGATGACACTTCATATGACACTGAGAGTATTGCATTTCTTACCAAAAAATTTGAAGCCTATCTTAAGCAAAAGAGAAATAAATCTGATTTTAACACTAAGCCTAAGATGGATTTTAAAAATTCTCCTCAAACTTCTGGTCGAAATTTTTTTCAAAGAAGAAACTTTAAGTATGATCCTGAGTATAGAAAAAATATCATTTGTGATGAATGTACTGGTTATGGTCATTATGCAAATGAATGTGCTAACACACAATTAAAGAAAATGATGAGCTTAACTGTTTCTTTGAGTGATGAAGATTCTGATGAAGAGATAAAGGTTACAGATGAAGAACTTGCATTCTTATCTGAATGTGTAAGAGATGACTTCCCTGAAAGTGACTCGGATGTCGAACCCAGTGTGATAACCCCAGCAACAACATCAAACAGGTTTCAGTCTATTTCTGATTCTGATGAGGATAGTACTAATGTTTTCTACTCTAGAACATGTACCTCACAAAAACCTTTAGAAGTAAAGGTTACCAAACTTCAGAATGAATTGAAATCTGTCAATCGAGCCAATGAAGAACTGATTGAGACCATCACAAGACTTGAGGTAAACCTCACAAAAAAGGATCTTGAAATTTCTAAACTCCAAGAAAAGTTGACTGCTTCCACACTTAGTTTCAAAAAGTTACTCAAAAGGTACAACTGCTTTGAATGAAGCCTTGTCTGTTGGAAAAACTGATAAATGTGGTCTTGGATTTTCTGAAAATTCTATCCCTTTTAGTTTTGAAAAACCTATCACCTTTGTGAAACCAAATTCAAAAGTTTCTTCCAAAAAATTTCCAAAATAAAGAGGCAAAAGAACTTTTATCTGTCATTATTGTTCAGTTCCTGTACACATTCGTCCTTACTGTTTCAAATTAAAAGATGATTTGCTTTCTGAAAAAGTGTTACCTGGAGTGTTACCACACAAGCATTCACACACATAAAAAGTGCATGGATTAGAAAACCCAAAGTGCTTAGCAATGTTGTTTGTACTTCTTTACAAGCATGTGTACCTGGTTTATGGTATTTTGACAGTGGGTGTTCTAGACATATGACAAGAAATATTGAATACTTGGATGAATATGAAATCTTTGATGGTGGTAAAGTTACATATGGTGGTGGTTCAAAGGGTAACATAATAGGAAGAGGAACTTTGCATGTTGAAGGTTTTCCAAAACTGAAAAATGTGTTGCATGTTGAAGGTTTACGTGCTAACTTGATAAGCATAAGTCAGTTGTGTGATAATAATCTGCATGTGAAGTTTGATAAAGATTCATGTTCTGTATTGGATGAAACTGATAAATGTGTAATGGTTGGTCATCGTTCTTCTGATAACTGTTATCTCATTGGTGACAACACTTCGTGCAACATTTCACAATCTGATGAAAGTGTTCTTTGGCACCGAAAGCTTGGCCATGTAAATTACGGAAATTTACAAAAACTGGTTAAGACAGAGGCTGTTAGAGGGTTACCTAAGCTCAGTTTCACAAATACTCCTGTTTGTGGATCATGCCAAAAAGGTAAACAGGTAAAAACTTCACACAATATCACATCAATATGCACAACTACTAGATGCTTGAAACTTCTTCACATGGATCTAATAGGTCCTATGGAGACAGAAAGTCTTGATGGTAAGAGATACTCTTTAGTTGTTGTTGATGACTTTTCAAGGTTTTCATGGGTTGAATTCATTAGGGAAAAATTTGACACTTTTGAAGTTTTCAAAATCCTTTACAAGCTTTTGAAAAATGTTTTTAATCTGAAAGTTAGTAGGATTAGAACTGATCATGGTAAGGAATTTGAAAATGGCATGTTCACTGATTTTTGTGAAAAGAAAGACATTGTACAAGAGTTTTCCTCTCCTAAAACTCCACAGAAAAATGGCATAGCTGAAAGAAAAAATAGGACATTACAAGAAATGGCTAGAGTCATGTTAACTTCAATGAATGTGTCTAAAAGATTTTGGGCTGAAGCATTGAATACTGCATGTCATGTGTCTAATAGAGTCTTCTTTAGACCAGGTTGTTCTATTACTTCTTATGAGCTATTGTACAAAAGGAAAACTAACTTGAAATATTTTCACACCTTCGGATGCTTGTGCTACATTCTAAATGATAGAGATTACTTGACAAAGTTTGATTCTAAGAGTGATAAAGGACTGTTCTTAGGTTATTCTAAGAATAGCATGGCTTATAGGGTTTACAATCTTAGAACAAGAACTTTGCAAGAATATGTGAACATAGTATTCGATGATGTTTCAAATATCTCACGTAAAAAAGTGGAAGATGACATCTCTGACTTGATGGAAATCACAAGTATCACTGAACTAGTGAAAATTGTTGAACCAAAGGCGACAACATCTCCAGTGACATCAGATGCAGATTCAGAAGATGATGAGAATCAGTCACCCAAAACTCCTGCACAAACCCTTGTCCGTAGATGCAAGAAGGATTATCCTTCATCACAGATCATAGGTGAATCCTCAGTTGGTGTTCTCACAATAATAAAAGGTAAAATGAAAGAGGTAGTATGTTCTGTTTGCATGTCCAATATATGCACTCAGGTATGTACTCAAGGTTACTTTTCTTCTATTGAACCCAAAAATGTGTCTGAAGCTTTGAAAGATGAAAGTTGGATTGAGGCTATGCAAGAAGAACTTGAACAATTCACTAGAAATGATGTTTGGACTCTAGTACCTAGACCTTCAAACATGAATGTAATTGGAACAAAGTGGATTTTCAAGAATAAGACTGATGAATCTGGTAATATAGTAAGAAACAAAGCTAGGCTTGTTGCACAAGGATATACACAAATTGAAGGAATTGATTTCGATGAAACATTTGCTCCTGTTGCTAGGATAGAATCTATTAGACTTCTATTATCTATTGCATGTTTTATTGGAATTAAATTGTTTCAAATGGATGTTAAGACTGCTTTTTAAAACGGTGTTTTACTTGAGGAAGCTTTTGTAGAACAACCAAAAGGTTTTGTAGATCAATTTCATCCTGATTATGTGTATAAATTGAAAAAAGCTTTGTATGGTTTGAAACAAGCCCCTAGAGCTTGGTATGGTAGACTTACTGATTTCTTACTACAATTTGGATTCATTAGAGGTGAGGCTGATAGAACTCTTTTCATTAAGCATGATACTAATGGTTTCTTGATTGCACAGATATATGTTGATGACATTGTATTTAGTGCAACATCACAAGAATTGATTGATAACTTTGTGAAAGCTATGACTACTAATTTTGAAATGAGCATGGTTGGTGACCTAAATTACTTTTTAGGATTACAAATCAAACAAAATGATAGTGGTATTTTCATTTCTCAAAGTAAGTATGCTAAAAACTTAGTGAAAAGATTTGGTCTTACTTATGCAAAGCCTATGAAAACTCCTATGGGAACTTCACAGAAACTGTGCAAAGATGATGTTGGACAAAGTGTTGACCACACTCTGTATCGATCTATGATTGGCAGTTTACTATACTTAACTTCCAGTAGACCTGACATTATGTACAGTGTTTGTGTGTGTGCCAGGTACCAAGCAAATCCCAAGGATTCTCACATGAAGGCTGTGAAGAGGATCATCAGGTATGTGAGTGGCACAAGTGACATGGGATTGTGGTTTTCAAAGGACACAAATAGCACACTAGTAGGCTATAGTGATGCTGACTGGGCTGGTGACTGTGATGATAGGAAAAGTACTAGTGGTGGTTGTTTCTACATGGGTAACAATCTTGTTTCTTGGCATAGTAAAAAGTAAAAATGCATTTCTCAATCCACTGCTGAATCTGAGTACGTAGCTGTTGTACACAACTCCTATGGCTTAAAAAGATGCTAGATGATTATGTGCTTGAGACAAATACTTTGGTAATTTTCTGTGATAACACAAGTGCGATCAACATTTCAAAAAACCCGGTACAACACTCACTCACAAAACACATAAGCATTAGACACCATTTTTTAAGAGATCTAGTTGAGAAGGAGAGAGTGAAATTAGAGTATATATCCACTGAAAAACAGATAGCTGACATTTTCACAAAAGCACTAGACTTTGAGAGGTTTTCTTCACTTAGAAAATCTCTTGGACTCTGCATTCCTTGAAAGTCTGTGTGTGATGTTGCTCCAAGTGTTACTACACTTGCAGCAACACTACTGTATTTTTATCATTTTATTTCGTAATTAAGCAGTTCTGTAACTTATATTGTTTTTGCTAACCATATTCTGACGTGATGTGATCTCAAAGGTTTCGTACTGGACATACACAACAAAAGCACAAGTTCTAAAAAATCAAAGGTCTAAACACGCTGAGTAACTAGGCACACGGGACTGACAATCACGATGTGTTCTTTTCAAAAGGCTATTTAGTTTCAAAAAGGAAAAGAAGAACACTCTTGAATGATCGCTGAGTAACTAGGCAAACGGGGCTGACAACCACGATGTGTTCTTTTCAAAAGGTGATTAAATTCTTGAGAATAAAAAGTGCATAAAAATTAATTATATGGTATTAATTAATTAATTTAATTTAAGTGTCGGCTATTTTTCTTTTAATTCCAATAACTACCCCATTTTCACCCCACTTTCTACACTAACACATCATGGGTAGTTATTTAAATAATGGTGGATATTTCTCTTAATTAAACTGCTCCTAATCTTTCGAAATTCTCTTATAAATTGATGCTCTTCATTATGTGTTAATTATGTGATTAATGTGCACTTTCTTTCATCTCTTGTGTTCGTGCATTAAAAAAAATTGTTTTTATCAAAAGTTAATTTTTGGTCTCACGCATATCAATGAAGCATAAAAAGCCATCTACTCCATCTTCCTCATAAAAACTCCCACATCAAACCACTGAAACACATAAATCCCCTGAGATCGAAAACCCTCTCACCACTCTCGCTACTATGGCCAAAAATGTGACTAAGGATACTGCTACAAATGTCTCTGACGATGCCACTGCACCAGAGTCTGCACCTTCGGTTGCATCCACTATGGCATTACCGGTGACAGACTGTTCAGACACCACTGCCCATTCAAGTTCTTCTTCCATCAGGTACATCTGATACTCAATGTGAAACCCTAGCTTCTCAATTAGATGATGTTCCTGTCTATAGGATGGAAGAAAATGTTGAATCCCCTGCTACTGTTCATACAAGCCCTAACATTCCTGTTGATAATGAAAATGTTGAACCTAGCTCAGAAAATGTGTCTGCAATCCCTGTACAAGTCCCATTTTCACAATCACCCACTCACACTTCATCACATATATCATCCCCATCCTTATCACCACCTGTGCCCATACTATCCAAAGTCACAAAATCCACTGGAAAAAGGAAAATTGCACCAACTCGTAGATCAAGTAGGAACTTGAAAAAGATAAGTTTTGGTGATTCAAGCTCAAGAAAGAAAGATAATACTTCTATTGTCATTTCTAATACTGAAGAAGAGGCTGCTGATATCCCTGCTCCAATGGAGGTTGATGAACCTGCCATTTCTGATGATAATGTGACTATTGATGAGATGTGCAAAGGACTGAAGAAAAGGAGAAAATTCAAAGCTGCTGCTCCCAGTGTTGCCACCCCTGAGGCAACACCTGCTGCTGTTCCAGAACAGGGTGATCCAGAACCTGATCACAGCTCTTCATCATCCTCTGATGAAGAAACTGATGATGACCCTGATGCTGAAGAAACTGGTGAACAGGTTGATGATGATGAACATGCTGAAACTGATGAAGAAGCCAATGATGATGAAGTTGCGGAGGACCAAGAACAATCTGATGGTGATGAAGAAAATTCTGAAGCTGGCAGTGATGAATCTGACTATGATGTGGAGAACTATGTCACTGATAACTTCTACTTTGTTGACTCCAAGAGCCGGTACAAGAAGTTTGCCAATAAGGATGTGATACATGAGAGGAGGATGAACAACAAAGACCTTGAAGCATTCAATCTGATTCCCTTCTTTGAGGAAAGGAGGCTGCTGAATACACTGAGGTACTCTAGTTCCTTTTGTAGTACATGGATTTGTGAATTCTATGCACATATATGTTCTACAATGATGAAGAGTACTAGTCCTAAGTTTGGTAGAGTGTTCTTTAGAGGATCCATCTACGATATTTCTCCTGCTGCCATTAATGATTTTCTTGGAACTGTTAATGCTAACAATGTTGTTGAGGAGACTGATATGGATGAGATTACTTGTTCTATCATTGATGGAATTTTGACCAAGTGGCCCAAGAAGTTGTTCACTGCAAATTTGACTAGCTTGCATTCAATTCTTCATAAGCTGTGTGTGTACAACTGGATGTCTTCCTCTAATACCACAAGAGTCACTACTGAACATGCTTGCCTGATATACAAAATTGCTAAGAATCTGTCCTTCAATCTTGGTGAGATTATTTATGAAAACATGGTTGGGTTTGGTGGAAAAGTGTCCAAGATTGGAAAGATGCCATATCCTGCCTTGATTCATGGGCTATTGATGAATCAAGGAGCTACTAGGAATATTGGATATCACTTGACCACTCGCCACTGATTCTGGGTATTGCTAAGGTTCTGCTAGAAGGAAATCGTGTGATTGATCTGCCTTACAACCCTCCGGCTGCTGCATCTACCTCTGTTCCTGCCACTGATGAACTGAATGTTGCCCCTATTGTTGGCAACACTCCTGCTCACACTGCATCTACTTCCAGAGCTGGTGAGGTAGTATCTGTTATTGTTCATCGCAGGTACATTGAAGAACAGACTGCTGCTCTTGCCAAGCAAGTCACACAGCTCAGACTCCAAGCCACTTCTCTTAACAGGCATGCTGATATCCTTGAAGAAAGGAGCACCTTTTGGAAATCCCTCCTATCCACATCCATAGGGGGAGAAGTACCAACTGATGCACCAACAAATGAACCTGCTGCTGTTGAAAGCTCTAGATCTGGCAATGTTGTGATTGAGGACATAACCGATGAGGTTAATGCTGCTGCTGGTGGTGGTAATGATGCCCCTGATGTTGTCATCCCTGAGGCAACACCTGCAGATCCTGTCAGTGCTGATGCTGATGCTACTGAAGCTGCTACTTAGGGGGAGTTCTTAATGTTAGGGGGAGATTGCTGCTGCTAGAGTTTTCTAAACTCTGCCCTGATCACAATTCAGATCCCACTAACATTACTAACAATTTGAAGTTGATGTAACTTGAATACTGTTTGTTTTCATCTTACCTTTAACTCTGATATTGTTCCCTTATTTTGGTATTGAACTGATAGCACTTAGGATGTCTTTCCCATTGATACTTATGAAATTTTTTTGTTGTGCATTTATCATACTCTATTTAGATGTGCACCAAGTTCTTATCTATAATTATACTGCTTCAAACTAACATCTGTTGTGCCTTTGTCATAAATTGATTTTGTGTGCATCAAGTTAAGTGTTAGCGGATAGGTGTGATTGGGGGAGATTGAAGACGTGAGTGTTGAGACCAGTGCTATCACATCTGGAATCACACCCATCCTCCAGGACATTCTCCAAGATATTTGTTCTAACGACTAACTTTTCAGTTGTTCAAATTGTCTTTGCTATCATTTCAAGTCAACATCCTTCAGGAAACATGTTCTAGTGATCAACTGCTTAGTGTTGTCTCAATGGTTGTCCTTGGTGCTGTCCCTGGTCAACGACGATCAACGACAGTTATTCCCATGACCCAGAATATTCTTGATGCACCTGGAAGGATCTGGAACGTGGTGGAAGGACCTGGAATTAAAGGATCCGAAGAGTAAAGAAAGGAAGTTACCTCAACTCCTACAAAAGTGGATCTCAACTTCTCTCCATGATTTCCACTTCATTGATGGACGGATCATCATTCCAACTCTATAAATAGATGAGGAATACGTCCAGCAACCAAGAGAGAGAGCCCTCACTACATACTGAAGAATAGCACATTTATAGGAACCTATTTTTACGGTTTTAATGTAGTGATTTCACATGTGTTGTTACACTCAGTACAACACTTGTGTATATTATTATCCCATACGTTTTGCTGAGCTATTCACGGGGTGTGGTAGTGTATGCTTGAAGTAGGCTTTGACTTAACAATCTAGGTTTGCCATTTGGGAACTTGTTTGGACATTTTATCCGATTTTATGTTTGAGATTTGGAAGGAATGTTTCCAAGTCTCGAATTTGTTTTTGTAATAACTTTTTCCAAGTTAGTGATATTTCAGCCTTGAGGCCGCCACAAACTATTTTTAGTTTGTGGAAAGATTGAGTTAATCCTTATGTTCAAAGTCTTCTGCTGTTTACTTATTCTCTCTACAATATCCTGAACACATTAAGTGCTGTCTTGAGTGTCTCCACACTTCAAACAATACTTCAACTCAACGGTACCACAACACTATCAGAGGTTTTGTTTTACAGTAACTTTTTTGCTCGCTCTCTCTCTCTCTTAATCAGATTGATAGAGGCGGAAGAATCATGCGATTTTGGAAGTGGAAGACTTTTTAGGGAATGATTAGGTGTGTTCATGCTCATGTAAATGTCAATACTCTGCAGTTATTGTGTTGTAATCAAGATCATTTCCCACAATCATTTTTGGTTTTTTAAAAAGCTTTTGGTTTTATGGTCTGGGTATTTTTTTGTTCTGTTTACTTTTTAGTTTTGTTAGGATATATACACCTGATTTTTGTATATATGCAAAATTATTAATTTTTTGAATCTGTTGATCATGGAATTGTTTGAGGGCTTTTCTGGTACAACATGTAAGGCATGAGAATTTTCTTTTTTATATATGTAGATTTCTTTTATTGATATGCAGTAGATATATTACTATTCAGAATTGAAATACTGCATATGCGTATTTATGAAGATCAGATCATCTGCATATATGCCTATTAATACTGAATAGATTTGAATTTGAATTCAAAATTTAAATTTGAATTCAAAACTTAAAAAATAAAATTTAAACAAAAAAATATCAAATGAATGTTAAAAAGTAGAGTAACATACGTAAAAACAATCGAATAAGCAAAACAAATAGCACAATATACAAAATGAATTTAAAAATTCACGTTTCAAACAAAGGAATAAGTAAAAAAGAAAAAAAAGAAAAAGACTGAGTAAAATAAATGAATTTAAAAATATACAAAAAACTGAAACAAAAAAAAATTAATAAAAAATTGAAACAAACAAAATCGAAAAATTTAAAAAACTGACGAAAAAACTTTGAAGGTTTCAATGTGGTAATTTTTAATTTGGTTAATTAAAATTTCAATCAATTTGGTTTCAACGAAAAATCATGATTAAACTTGGTTTCAATCAATTTGGTTTCAATTTGGTAATTTGCAATCTGCCAGAAATTTTCCAGAAAATTAATATAAACTATTACTTAAAAACGTGTAAAATTAATTTAATAAAACTGTTACTTGAAAATTAATTTAATAAAATTTGAATTTAAAATTAAAAAAAAACAATCGATAAATGTGAGGAGAGAGAGAGTGTGAGGTGAGAGAGTGAGGTGAGAGAAAAATGTGTGCATTTGATGACATCACTGCTGCACATGGGACCCATATAATCATTACAAAAGTGTTCCTTTGGGAAATAAAATGACCTTCTTGGTAACATGGGGTTTTTGGTGTTCCCCTTGATAAATATGCTATTATAAGTGGTCATATTTTTTAATTTTCCCTCGTTTTAACTTTTAATGTGGTTATTACATGTACAAAATAAGAGCACGTTCGTTTGATAATAAACACACAAAAGTTTAATGTGGATAGTTCAAGTGGTTAGAACTCTATTATCTAAGTTCTTAAGATTTTGAGTTTGAGGTAGAATGTTGATGTAATTTTTATAAGCACGATTATGTGGCTATAATAACTTTGATTACACCAACAATAAGCTAAAATAGACGAGCATGTGAGGTTTTATATGTAAGCGGGTAGGTCGTATATAAACACGTCGTACAAGCAGCACGTCATTAGGGGGTAAATTTTGTATCCTTTATTTGAATGAATTTGGTTACATTATATAAAAATACAAGCTGTTGGATCGTTACCAGTCTGCTTCATTATAAGTTGCTGGTCAGCAGCCTACTTCGCTATAAGTTGCTGAACATCTACCTGTTTCACTATAAGTTGCTGACTCGTCACCAGCTTGTTTTACTAACAGCTGGTAACTCGTCATATCTTTTTTCGATCTCGTTCTTTCTTCGTGCTTGATCAATTCTTTTGGACACGTCAATTCGGGCTTGATTAATTACTTACTTAAGCACACACGTCAATTATTTCATCAACAGTTACCCCAAGCCTGATGTTTGTTTGAATTGTTAGATGAATAACGAGCATCAGGCTATTTGAATCTTTGCAATATTTCTCTAGTGTAAGGAAGTAGATTAAGCTTGAATGGATCTGCCTTTCCCTCTGTCTTTTTCTTTGTGCTTGTATTTCCTTGTACTCATGCATAGATGCATCAAATGTGATTTCGCAGGATTTCATAACCCAGATTACGAGTATATAGAAGGATGCTACAGGTCTCGTTAAAAACCTAGCCGTAGTGGATAAACCGATTGTAGGGAAAAAAGAGTACCGTGCAATCCTTCCAAATACCCGTAGGCTATTTGAATCCTTACGTTCATTTCTCCATCTGTGTTGGTTGTGTGAACATTGACTTTTTGTGATCGATGAGGAAACCAATGACGAAGAGACTGAATCTGATGTCAATTCCGTCTGTCTTGGAGGTTTTCGGGACGAGCTCTGAGTCTTCTGGAACTGAAACTTGGAGAGGGCTTTGAGCTGGGTCAAGACGATGTTTGGGGCGACTTGGCTCAGACTTATCAACCTCCGACATAATTGCTCGAGCTGACTAATACCAAAGGGGGTCGCTCATGAAGAAGACTGGTCTTCTTATATGGAACGATATTGGGATCAGTTCATCAGGCCTCGGATTCCTCCGGTTCCATACATCGAGATGAGATATGAGGCTTCTCAACATCGTAGCCTTTTATTGGAGGAAGATCTGACAGCCATCCGGGACGAGTACAAGATTCCTCTCGATATTCACATGTATGTTCCGCGAGATAGGGAACGTGCTGACCGGCCCCCACCGGGTTGTACTGCGATGAACTTGGACGTTCTTGAAGCAGGATTTCCACTTCCTCTGGATCCAGTTATTGGTCAATTTCTGATGGATACAAATCTGGCAATTACTCAGATTATGCCAAACGGATGGAGAAATTTGCTGAGCTATCTGACAGTGTTGGGATTAGAAGGATATCCCAACTGACTGACAGCTCATGAGGTTCATTACTCAATGATGATCTCTGAATGCACTGAAGAGGGGAACGCCTACTATTATTTGAAGGCCAGAGAGGGGATGAAAATTGTAGAGAGCATCCCAAACAAAGTGAAAAGATGGAGAGACCAATTCTTTTTCCTCGGTAGAGACTGGCGTGCCTCTACGTCTTATACTGGAGCCGAGAGTAGAATTAAGACTCCGGAAGAATATGGGGAATTGAGACGTAAGTGTCTTTCTCCGTGTGTCATTTGTTCGAGGTTCACTAACATAACTTCATCTTTTTTGCAGGTCCCAGACTTCCGAGGTGGGGCCAAAAATGAATTCTGAACCTGTTCATCTACGCTCTTTCCAATGCGGCCTATCGATGTGAGCAGTATCGAATGGTAAAACATCTAGCACAAGAGCACTACAGACGTGCAGCTCGGCTAACTACCAGTCCACATCACCTTTTGGCTCAAGCTCCGCCTCCAGAGGGTAGATTTCTGATCGGCTCATTTTGACCTTTCCCATTTTTGATCTGTTCGGCTCTTAACATTAAAGTTCTTTTCTCATTTTAGATCAAGGAGTTACAGTTGCTATCCCCCGGCATTTAACGCTTTCTGTGCCAAAGTGATGGATCTCGGCACTAGATTGAACAAGCACAAGATGGACCCGCCATTCACAATGGTGGTACTGCAGAAGAAGAGAGGAGCTCAACCTCCCGCACCAGCGGTGCCTGCTGCTGCCACGCCTGTTGTCCCCACTTTACAGAAACCAGCTCAGAAGAGTCCGCCAAAGAAGTTAAAACAGCCGAGGAGGGGCGATGGCACCTCTATTAGTGCTGGGGATGAGTCCGGTCAGACGAAGAAGATGAGCAAGACTGGACAAACTGGGGGATCCAGCCGTCAGGCTCAAACTCAGAGAACTACCGCTCCTCGGAGCTCACCTATACCGCCGTCTTCACCACGCGAACCGGGATTTCATCAGGATGATACATATCTCGGTTGAGATTATGATCGGAAGGAAGCATAAGTCTTTGTCTTCTCTGATAATCCCACATTAGTTTGTTATAGCTTGATCTTTTAATCACGTGACCATCGTTCTTTTCAGATAGCATCCGGGTGATCATTCTTTCCGCTGCGATGCCCTTCACCAAGCTGCTTGCTCTAGGACCCCGAGGCACTTCGGGGATATTACTGATGGTGAGGTGCAAAGGGCCTCCGAGTTCGTCACGCTGTCATGGAGTGCGATAAATGATAAGTTGATTCATCGCCAGACCATCAGCGACAATCTGCTCCTTGGTGGCATGTTTGCCATCTCCGCCGCTATCATCTTCCAGCGAGCGATAGATCAGGGAGTGGAGCTTGGTAGAGTGAATCGTCAACGCCGCTAGGAGAATGAAGAAAGAGAAAAGGTGCTCAAAGCGAAGGAAGAAGAGTTGAAGCAGGCGACCCTAAAGATTAAGAGTGTTTTGGACGCTGAGAAGTCTGCTATCGAGAGCTATCGCAAGCTTCAGCATACTACTAGAAGCCTCGAGGAGTAGTTGAAAATGACAACTGAGGGTATTGCTCGCTTAAACACCGAGAGGGCTCAAGAGCGTCATGATTATACAGACACGGTAGAGCAGGTTCTTGTGCTCGAGAGGGAGAAAGCACAGCTCCAAAATTAGGTGGAGAAGATGTATACGGAGGCTGATATATTGGAGCAAATACGTGATGCATCAAACTTCAGGTACATTTGCTCCTACAGCGAGTGCATCCGGGTGGTTCACTTGGCGGAGGAAAGGGGTTTGAAGATCTCTGATGTAATGAAGAGAGACTTCATTGAGTATGTGAAAGCCAATCCACCTAGTGATGTGCAACCCCTTCCTGTGGCTGACTTGGCCAAATTTGGGATCTACCCAGAGATCTTTCGAGAGGGGCGTATAACTATTCCTCCTGTCGATGCAGTCCTTAGAACCGGCTCAACCTGATGATGCTGCTGTCAATGTCATTGTCAAGGCTCCCGCATCTACTTCGGGAGTTGCTGTTGTGGCCACTGTTGCCGTTGAGGTAGTTACTGAGGAGGGTCGCCAGGAGAGGGAACTCAAAATCGCCATGTCTTACATCCAGACTCCTCGTGGCGATCAGACGATACCTTCTGGAACTCAGCTGACTGATGTTGCTGATGTTGATGCTACGACTGCTGAGTAGGACTTGTTTTTATAAGCTTGATGTCTTAGGAGTTTTAGACATCAGTTTGCTTTCTTTTTACTGCTTTTCTCTGTTCTTCAGTTTAGGATGTTTTTGATGTTTCTGTTTTGTTCTCATCGAACTCATTTGTGGAATGAAAAGTCATTTTCGTCTATCTGTATATGTTGCTTGTTATTTAGTGGTGCTTTCCTTCGTATCGTTTGCTTTTTCAGCTTTGATGAATATCTTTTTCAGTTGTAACGAGTAGAGACACTCTTATTATGCTCCCTCGCTTTGCATTAATTACTCTGCGAGTTCCACATAGAATGGGGCACTCTCTTAGAAACGTTTATCACGTTTTCCTTCGGCACTGATGGGATTCTCTTTTCCCTGCCCTTGTATATTTCGCTTTTATGGTCATAATGCTCTATACTTATCTGAGACACGTCCGATTTCTAATACCGTAACGTCTCCTCTCAAGAAGTGCATTGGTGTGATTTGGCTTATAATAGCCTTAGCCTCGTTTCAAGCAACTTCATTTAGACAACAACTTTAAAAAGCTGTCTATCTTATTGATGGCATTTCATTCTTGGTTTATATACCATTTACAACAAAACGTACATTGTACATTCCTCATTGATAGAATTTCTTTAAATGAGCAGCATTCCATGTATACGAGGAAGGTACTCCATCTAGGTCTTCCAAATCGCAAGTTTCATTTGACCAACTTCACGAGACACGAAATGGTCCTTTTCATCCAGGCCCAAAGGTTCCAGGCCCAAAGGTTCCAGGCGGAGTGGACAGGATTTTTCGCAACACTAGATCTCCTTCTTGGAAACTTCTCTTTAGAACTTGCGAGTTGTAGTATCGGGTGGCGTATTATTTGTGAGCTGCATTGCGTAGTTCTGCCGCAACTCGCCTTTCTTCAAGGAAATCTTTCTCGATTGCTATGGCTTCATTATTTTCTTCCTCGTCATACATACAAACACGCCATGTGGGATTTTGTAGTTCAACTGGTACCATTGCTTCAGTTCCGTACGCCATTGAGAATGGGGTTTCTCTAGTACTTGTTCTGAATAACGTTCGGTACGACCACATTACTTCTTAGAGTTCTTCCGACCAGTTTCCCTTCTTTTCGGTCAAACAGAGCCTTAGTGTTCTTTTGATGATCTTGTTTATGGCTTCGACTTGACCGTTTGACTGTGGATGATAAGGTGTCGAGTAATACTTTTTAATTCCCCAAGTATTACAGAACTCTCAGATTCTTTTCCATCGAACTGTGGCCCATTGTCCGTCACTATTGATCGAGTTATGCCGAATCTGCAGATCAAGTTCTTCAAGATGAAATTGATCATCTTCTCTTGTGTCACTATTACAACCGATTCGGCTTCTGCCCATTTGGTATAATAATCCACGACAACTACTGCAAACCTCACACTCCCTTTCCCAAGTAGAAATGGTTCGATGATGTCGATGCCCCATTTGGAAAATGGTCATGGGTTGTACACCGACTTCATCTCTTGTGGAGGAATGTTTATGTTAGGAGCGAATATTTGACATTTACGATATTTTTTTGGAAATGAAATTGCATCGTCCTTCATTGTGGGCCAGTAATACCCTTGCCTCATGGTTTTATGCGCCCATGCTCGTCCTGCAGCGTGGCTTTCGCATATGCCTTTGTGGATTTCTTTGAGAATTTCTAATCCCTGCTTCTGTGAGACACATTTGAGTAGGGACGATGAATATCCTCTCTTGTATAACTAGCCCTCGATCATCACGTAACGAGCTGTCTGTTTAACCAGTAGAACTGCCGCCCAAGAGTCTTCGGGCTGCTCTCCCGTAGTCAAGTATTTTACAAAACTTGTCCTCCAGTCGTCATCATCCTCGTCCATCTTCTACCCCCATTCAATGTTTGATTCATTTGATAATCGAAGGTTGAAGGATTATCGAGCTTGGTGATGACGACTTCTGATATTTCCGTTGCCCCCTGGCTTGATGCTAATCTGGCCAGAGCATCGGCTTGTGTGTTTTCAAGTCGAGGTATCTGTTCAATATAGACTTGTTGAAACATAGCTATCAAATGAGCTACTATTTTCTGATATAAAATTATCTGCTCATCCTTAGCTTCAAATTCTCCTCGAACTTGTGACACAATCAGTTGTGAGTCACCAAAGATTTGCAATCTTTTGACTCCAGTGGCCAATGCAAGTCTTAGCCCAGTTATTAAGGCTTCATACTCCACTTCGTTGTTTGTTGCCAGAAAAGCGAATCGGATTGCTGACGTAAAAATTTGCCGGTCGGGGCTTATTAGTACCACTTCTGCCCTCGATGCCGTGTTTGTAGATGATCCGTCCATGTACAAGTGCCACAGATGTTCACAATCCCTTGTCAAATCTGGTGGATAGGTTAGCTCTACAATAAAATCGGCCAGAGCTAGTCCTTTGATCACCGTCCTCGTTGCGTATGTGATGCTGAACTCGCTAATTTCAAGTGACCATTTCAGCAATCTTCCCGCTATATCCGAGCGATGAAAAATTTGTCTTAGCGAGAATGTAGTGAGTTCTTCTACTTGATGATCGTAGAAGTACGATTGCAACTTCCTTGTGCTCATGACCAATGCATACGTGAGTTTCTCAGTTGGAGAATACCGCATTTCTGCCTCATGTAGAGCTTGGCTCACATAATAAATTGGGGAGTGGAACTTGCCTTCGGTGCACACTAGTACTGAACTTATTGCTACCTCTGATGCTGCGAGGTAGAGGTACAGTTTCAAGCCTGACACTGGCTTGGATAGAATTTATGGGTTGCTCAGGTACTCTTTGATCTGATTAAACGCTCTCTGGCAATCACTTGTCCACACAAAATCTTCCTTCTTCCTCTTCATGGCCTCGAAGAACGACTGACATTTATTTCCTGAGCGTGAGATAAAGCGATTCAGTGCCGCAAGACATCCTGTTAGACGTTGTGTCTTTCAGATCGAATCAGATGGCTTCATGTCTATAATGGCTTTGACTTTGAACAGATTCACCTCAATTCTGTGCTGACTCACCAAATGTCCCAACAACTTTCCCGAATGAATTCCAAAACTGCTTTTCTTTGGGTTAAGCTTCATGTTGTAGGCGTAGAGTATTTCAAATGTCTGAGAGAGATGTTCAAGATGATCTTCCTTGCGTAAGCTTTTTACTACTATGTCGTCCACGTAGGCTTCGATTGAGTGGATGATATGTTCATCGAACATCTTGTTCACCAATCTCTGGTAAGTGGCTCCGGTATTAATCAAGTCAAACAACATTCTATCCCAACAGTATAAGTTTTTGTTGGTATAGAAAGTGGTGTGTTCCTAATCGTTTGGATGTAGAGCGATCTGGTGATATCCCGCAAAGGCGTCCATGAATGTCATTAATTCATGCCCAGCGGTGTTATCGACAAGGTGATCTATGTGAGGAAATGGAAAATTGTCCTTGGGACAAGCAGCATTTAGATCAGTAAAGTCGATACAAAGCCTCCATGTGCCATTGGGTTTACAAACAAGGACATGATTCGCCACTCATTGAGGGCACAATGCTTCATGTATCAACTTGTTATCGAGCAACCTTTTGACTGTCAGTGCCTCATACTTTTTCGGGCCAAACTTCCATCTTTTTTGGCGAATTGGCCTTTGAGCCGGATCAATGTTGAGTCGATGACAGGCGTATTCAGTCGGGATTTCTGTCATGTCTGAATGGGACCACGTAAAAACATCAAGGCTGTTTCTCAAAAATTCAATTATCCTCGTCCGGTATGGGTCTGGTAATTCGGATCCAATGGAGAGCTCGAGATCCTCTTGGTTCGGATAAGCTTTTACGGCCGTCAACTCTTCCATTGGCATCGTACGCTTTCACTTTTCCTTCCATCTTGGATAAAAAATTGGCCCATCGATGTTCAATTCATCTTCAATTTCCATCGGTTCACATTTCAATCTGGGTTCAAAATCTTGGCTGAGAAGGCACTCTCTCATTCGTTCTCCGTCTGGGTGCCCCTCAGGCTCGGTTTCCACCATAATGGTTACGTATTCTAGATTTTCAACCTCCATTGGGTCTACTTCATCATTTGAAGTAGCCAATGTCTCGGATCCCAATTCAGTACATCTGGGAGAACTTTCAATTACATGTATCTGTGTTCCCGATGGTTTTACTTGTAACAAGCATTCTCGGACTTTCTTTTGATCTCATTTGATTGTACCAGTGCCATTCGATGTTGGAAATTTAAGATAATAGTAGTTAGTTGAACATGCAGCTTTAAATTCGTACAAAAAGGGTAGGCCGAGGAACCCATTGTAGGAGGATGACTGGTCTACAACAAGAAACTCTACTTGCCTCGTCAGCCTCCTATCGGGGTCGTCGACCGATACAAGTTCAACAGACAGACGTATTGTTCCTAGGGGAATTGTAACTGCCTCCCCGAACCCTATAATTTTTTTATTACAATCTTTAATATAGGATTCGAAGTCCCCTATCTGGTCTAGAGTACTCTTGAACAGAATATTCGTGTAAGCTCCAGTGTCGATCAACAGTCTGTGAACTTTGACATTCATAATGTTTGCGTTTATGACAAAGGAGTCATTATGTGGTGTCATGATCCCCTCCAAGTCTTTTTACGAGAATGTCAATTCTGCAGTAGGCTTGGTAGAGGGTCCCACACTGGTTTCTTTAATTTGGTCATTTGCGCGTAGTTCTGCCTTTATCTAGCTCTTTGACGGGGGCGACCTCCCATCTGTACCACCACCAGCATGGCCCACCTCAGGCTGTATCACCAAAATCTCTCTTACCGATTCCGGCTGAGGAGGTGGAGCTCGTCGTTCTTACCGGTTCCTTGGGTTAGGTCTTTCTTCACCTTCACTGTTTTCATCTTCCGCCCTTTCTTCGGGCTCCCGTGGTCTCTTTCCTGGGGCTTTCTTCACGAACTCGGACAACTTTCCTTCTTCGTAGAACTTCCACAGCTACCTTAACAAATCTTTGCATTCGCTTGTGAAATGTCCCATTGTTTGATGATAGGCACAGTATTTGCCCGAGTTCATCCTTTTTAAATCCATCCGGATCTTCCTTGAAGGTAACAATATTCCTTTTTCATTGACCGCATTGTACACTTGGTCAATGGACACAGTCAAAACTTGGTTGAGCTTTTCTGTGAGATCGCGTCCATTAGTAAAAGACTTCAAATTCCTTGGGGTTATGTAGCCTCCCCCACCTCTCCTGGTTGTCGTCTTCGGAGCTTCCTTATTCTACCCCAATGATTTTTTCAATACCTCCTGCATTGCCACAAATATTTCGGCTTTGTTCTGAAATTCTGCATAGGTCTTTGGGCAAGTGAGGTGCACCTCATTCCACAAATCGGATCCTTTCTTTAGTCCAGCAATTGCGGCTATCACCTTTGTGTCTTCACTCACTGGTTCTCCTTCAAATAAAATGTTATCGAATCTTTCGAGGAATTGCTAGTCTGATTCCTCTGCTTCTTGGGAAAGGTTTTCCAGTCGGTGCTTCTAAGTGAAGCATGATGACGCTCCAGAAAAGTGTGACAAAAATTCTCGACTCAGTTGTGTGAATGAAGTTATCGATACCGGGGGCATCGCTGTAAACCACCAATGGGCGTGATCACCTAGAGTAAGGGGAAAATTTCTACGTTGGGTAGCATCAGATGCTCCCATTGAAATCATGTAGTCTGTATACTTGGAGATGTGCACCTTCAGATCAGAACTTACTTCATACAAGTTTGTTGTCGGGTATTGGATCTTCGGCTGAATTTGTGCCGAAAGAATCGATGGTGACAATGGGATCTGTAGGGTTGAATTGCCCACCGGGCGCAGAGACACCTTGACCTGTAGGTCTTTAATTGCCTTCTTTAGACAACAAGATTCCGTCCGAAGTCTCACCTCCGAGATGTGGTGGTCGTTCTGCTCGCTTAAAGCGGGCAGATCCGGACACTCTATCGCTCTGGTGGGACTTCGTAGGAATCTTGGTAGCTTTATGAACACCTTCTAGGCCTAACCTGTCCAATGCTGGCCAACGCAGCTGTTCACGGACCGACGATAATTTTCCAACATCTGCTTCTTGCATTCGACTTGGAGGACGAGAAGTCAACACGGGTTACCCATGTGACTTGTAGCCTCGTCGCTTCGCAAGCTTACTCTGCGGGGTGCTGTGACTAGATTCATCCACCACACTCCACGTTCGTCTTCCCTGTGGCCCAAACAATCAGTTATCTTTTGCTTTCCTCATTCCTCTCGTCTTTTCCTTTGCTCACTATCAGCTTCATTCTCTAGTTGACGCTGAACAATTTGTTCACGGACTGGTTCTAGTTCATTTAATCGATACAAATTGTGACCCCGATCTTTTGAATATTTCAATTCCAGCGAACGAAAGATGTGTAGCTATGAAAGAGGGATTCGATGTGTGGATGACATAATATATGGATCACCTAACCTGAAGCTTTGTGAGAAATTCTCCAAGCTGATGACGGGGAAGTTTGAGATGTCAATGATGGGAGACATGAACTTCTTTCTAGATCTTCAGGTTAGGCAAACTGACTCCAGAATCTTCATTAATCAGTCCAAGTATGCGAGGGACTTGATTCAGAAGTTTGGAGTTCAGTCCAACAAAGTCTCACGTATTCCCATGAACACAAATGAGAAGCTGGATCCTGACAAGGAGGGGACCTCAGTGAATCAGACTGAATATAGGGCACTGATTGGATCATTGTTGTACCTGACTGCAAGTCGTCCTGACATCACCTATGCAGTTGGAGTGTGTGCGAGATATCAGTCTGATCCGAAGAAGAGACATTTAGAGAGTGCAAAAAAGACACTGAAATACCTGAAGGGTACAGTCAATTTAGGACTTTGGTATCCCTCCGATGACAACCTAGAACTGACAGGGTATTGTGATGCTGATTATGGAGGCTGTAGGATTGATAGAAAATCAACTACATCCACATGTCAGTTTCTAGGGAGTAAACTGATCTCTTGGTTTTCAAAGAAACAAACAAGTGTTGCAACGTCTACTACTGAGGCTGAGTATATGGCGGCAGGAAGTTATTGTTCCTAAATCCTTTGGTTGAAGTAACAACTGAGAGACTACCAAGTTGAGGCCACTGATGTCCCAATTTATTGTGACAATAATAGTGCCATTGCCATATCCCAAAACCTAGTCTTACACACAAGGTGTAAGCATGTAGACATCATGCATCACTTTATAAGAGATCATGTTGAGAAGAAGGATATAAGGATGGAAAGGATCCCTACTGACAAGAAGAGAGCTGACATCCTGGCTAAGGCTTTGCCTGAAACCAGGTTTGTTGAGCTGTCAGTAGAGTTCTTGACCCAGGTGTAGAGGATTCAGTATGAATCTCAGATTTAGGACTGAACAAGCTGGTCAGGAGGGATGACTAACTCAGGATCAGGTTGCAGAGAGATGGATGACTTCTAGGGGGAACAGACATCAGATTTAGGATCTTCAGGATCAGGTTAGGTATAGATTCAGGACACAGATTTCAGGGCTTGTCACCCTGATCGGTCTCAAGAGGTATCAGTTAGGTTTCTATATATGACTGACTGGTATGTATTATTGAACCTTTATCTCACCATGACTTGCTTGCATCATATCTGATCATGTCTGACACCACATCAATCAAAGGGTTTTCAACTCGCATCCCAGCCGTTCATTTATTATTCAGTTTTTATTAAATGCAATAATTGGTATTTATTTCAAACATGCTCTGACAAGCATTTAATGCGAATGTGGGAGGGAACAATTTTCAATAAAGTTTTGAATTATTAACTCTGAAAACTGAACTAGTTCAATTTCTTGGCAAACTTTTATTCCGGATATACCCCTTAATCTTATCTGTTGAATTTCAAAAGACCTTTCATCCAACCCGTTCATTAAAACTGAAGTTTTGGGTATAAAAGGAAGACTTGTTCATTGTGCTCAATTTACGCACTCATATTTTTCTTAACCCATATTTTCTGCAACTTATTTCTCCTTCAATCTCTGCACTCATGGCTTCTGCATCTTCCAAATCCATTGATGATATCAAGAGGTTTCACACTGCCATCTCTGAGGTGGAATCAAAGGTATCCTACGAGTGGCTTGTGGATTTCTCTCATCGATTCACCATTCCCGAGCTTTGCCAAGTTTATGGAGCAATAAAAAATGCTGGGCTCCTAGACTTTGTATCTATCAAACCTGCCAAGACGTGCCCTCATCTGATTGTCGCGTTCTATGCAAACATGACCTTGAAGGACGATGGAGAGTGGGAATCAGTGATTCCACTCAGGCGAACGGTGGAGAAGAATGGGAAGAAGGTTGTTCAACATTCTTCGGAGTAGGTGAATGTGAGGGAACTCATCAGGAAGACATACAAATTGCCCCACTCTACTGAGCAGAATCAACTGGGTGATCCCACGACGTATAAGGTTAGAAAAGAACAAGGGTGCATGGATGAGTTTTTGATTGTTCCTCAGGAGATCTTCAGTACGATGAACAAGAAGCTCCTGAAGCTTGCTTACAAGTTATTATTTGAAGTAGTTGTTCAGAGCATTATGGGCTTCGTCGGAGGGATGGAGCAAATCAGTCAACCAAAGATCAGGGGTTTGGCTGCTGTGGTGGACAATGCCAGGATTGATTGGGAGAAGTATTTCCTTCAGAAGCTCGTTCAGGAGTCAAAGAAGGTGAGGAGAGTGGGTGATAGGATCATTTTTTACAAGAATCCCCACTACGAATCTAGGCTCTCAGTGATGCTTCAGAGCCTTCCACTTGGAGATATCGATCAAGCTGAGATGATCGACTTCAAGGAAAAACACCTTCTCTTCAGAAGTGCTGTTGAAACTGTTAAGAGAATGAATGACACCGAAATCAAGAAGGTGTCAAGAGGCAAGGGAGAGGGCAAGGCGGCCAGTTCGAAGGTGAAGGTAAAAGGGATTGTGATTAGGGAACCCAAGGAGAAGAAGTCACTGCTGAGGGATGAACCCTCCGATACTGAATCTGACCAGCCTGAACAAAGGTCAGCAGGTGGTGACTCAGATTGAGGGAGAGGTGAGGCCGAAACGGATCAGGAGGTCAGGGTAGCAGTGAACCCTGAGGTGGTTGTGATGGATGTGGTCCATCAACTTGATGAGACTGTGGCTCAGGCGGAGCCAAGTGGAGAAGCTCAGGAGGAGCTTGAGGATATGGAGGAGGAGCAAGGAGAGGATGAAGAGGAGGCCCAGGAGGGGCAGAGTGGAGATTCTGATGGCTCGGAGGAGCATCAGGATGTGGAAGCAGAGGGTGAAGAGGGACAGGGCGAATCTGCCCCTGAGGATGATGTGTAAGTTTCTCTAGTGCAAGAAGTTGCTCCCAAGACCTCCAGTTTGACTGCATTTGAACTGGACGTCAGATCTCAGGCCATTAGGTTTGTGTGGCAGCACTTACCAGAGCTGAAGGATCCATTCAGGGAGGAGGCCATCAGATTGAGAACACTGGTAATCATACGCAGCGCTTCACTTCCAAAACTTGCATCCCTGATTCAGCAGAAGGGGTGGACTTCCTCAGGGATCAGGAGTAGATTTTGTGCGACCGTTTCTCACTTCGATCATATGCCCAAGTCCCTCACATTGAAGACATCATCAGGATTGTCAGGGCACACAATCCCGATGCGACTCAAGCCCTTGTTCCCACTGTTGAAGGTGCAACTTCAGGACCTGTTGCACCGGCCGATAATGCACTCCCCGGGGTCGGGACTACTGAGGCTCATGGAGAGGCCCCAGTTGTGGTTTCCAAAAAGACCACGAGGAGGAAGAAGAAGAGCCGGACCATTTCAGTGGGAGTTCAACTGATGGGCCTGAGCATTCTCAGCAAGATCATCCATCAGCAGGACAAACTCAAAGGCTAACGACAGCTTTTGCCAATGCAAGGAAGGAAGACTCTGAAAGCTTCCTGAGCATTGAGTCTCAACGATCTACTGAGCTTGCCACAATCTCTGGCCAGGTACAAAACGCTATTAACTCAGCTTTCAGTGGCCTGGATGACAAGATCAGGACACTCATTGCTGAAGCCATGAAGGGGCAGGAGGCCCAAGTCAGGGAGGTGGCTCAGGCAGTTGCCCAATCGGGAGATGCGGTTCTCTTGAAGAGGATAAGTGAGAACATGAAGAACTCTGATGACGCATGACATAAATCTTTTACAGCTCTGATGACCGATTGCTCAAATCAGAAGAAAGAGCTGACTACTATGCAGAAGAAGTTCGACAACCATCTATCCGAAATCATAGTCAGGGCGGAGATGACTCATATGCTGGCTTCTGACCTGAAGATGGTGACTGACCAAGCTGCTTCTCAGGGGATCCTGATTGGTGACATCAAGTCAAAACTGGACAAGGACGAGGATGCCCCTGATGCTGCCAAAAAGTGGGAAGGGATGAAGAAAAATCCTAAGTTCGACACTTCGAAGAAGAGGAAAGCCATTGATCCTGAGATTCCTATTCAGGATCAGAAGAAGAGAAAGCAGGCAACTTCAGAAGAAGTGGAAGAACTGATGGAGGAATGTGAAGAGCAATTATACCCTGATGACCACTTGGTGGTAACAAAGAAGAAGCAGAAATAGCTGACGATAGAGACTGCATTAAAGGTGTTAGCTCAGGGTTCTAAGATAGAGAGACTTCAGGGCCAGGTCGTCGCCCTGAAGGAAAAAGAGAAGACTGAGAAAAAGAAAACTGAGTCAAGGGCAGTGAAGAAGGCTGCTGGTCAGAAGAAGAAGAGAGTTCTCGTGGAATCGTCAGGACCATTTCAGTTCGAGTACGTAGACAACTTCATCCCACCTGAACTTAATGAGACCTGGATCCTGGTCAAGAAGGAGTTCGTGGAGAAGTATTATGTCTATGGAAACTGGCTGAAGTGCGAAGGCCATGATAAGAATGCCGTATTCATGGAGTGGATGGCCTTGCACTATCCTGACTTGTGGGCTAAGATTTATAGATTTGCTGATAGAGCAGGCGTTCAGATCAGGGCTCCCAAGAATATTGTCTACGTCCCTCCAATGCTCGGAATTAATCATCATCTGAACCGGACTGTCATCCAAGCTGAAATGCAGATGGTCGCTCAGAATTGCGGAGCACTTCAGGATGTTGATTTATTTCACGCAGTGAAGGCGAGGGTCCTGGCGAAATATGGACTCTCATTGGAGAGATAGTTGTCAGGAATGTTACTTGTAATAGTTTCAGGAAATCTTGTACTTCACTCATATATCAATGAAACTTTTTACATTCCTGAGACAACATCTCGTTGACTCCTGAATTACTTTTCTACTCTTTATCAAGAACTGTACTAACCCTTTCTTGTTTCCATCTTATTGAACTAAGGACCTGAAATGTTTAAGGTTCCTGAACTGAATACTGAGGTTTCAGTAACTTGTTTAGATGGTAGGATTTTTCTAAGGGTTTTGGCATCATCAAAAAGGGGGAAATTGTTGGGACAATCTTAAGTGTTTTGATTAGATCCCAAAACCCCTTGATGAATTTACCTAAGTATAGTTCATCAGGATGTTAGTTTCAGGATAGACAGGTTAGAATAGAGTTTTCTATTTGCTGGTATTCAGTTCAGGGGGAACGTGCTGAATATTAAAGACTGATGGTGGTGTCCCAAAGGTCTGAAGTAAGAAGCATCTCTAACCCGAAGGTATTGATCGTCCTAAAGATGATCAACCTGATGCTGAACCTGAAAAACCTAGAAAGAGTCCTGAAGCTGTGAAGAAGCCATCCTGAAGAAACCACTGATCCTGACTAAATTGAGTACCCTAAGCATGCTCTGGGAAGTCCCTATCAGTGAGGGCACATTGTAACCTTGATCCGGCTGAACGTCCTTCTGATGTTCATAAGTCCTGACTTGGGCCTAGTATCACTTTACCTGATACTTGTAAGTCCTGAGACCCAAAGGTTACACGTGCAAATGGAAGTCTGAGAAACAAAAGGAATGTCAGTGTCTCCAACATAAGACAAACATTTATTCTGAGTAAAAGACGAGAGACTCAGAGTCATAAATGTACAAGGATCAGTAAAGTCAAAACCGACAAACTAGCCGTTGGACAAACGACCAGTAAGGAGGCGACACGTATGTACGGAGACTGAGCGCATTTGATGTTTCTCAGAGGTGCAGGCGGCAGATCAGATTTTTGCCATACTAGGTATGTGTTTTGTCAGACACGGACAACCAAACCTGCACCTACCCAAAATAGGAAGGTTTGAAACGAATCTCCTCCAACGGATCTATTTTACACCCCCCTATAAATACAGAAGGTCTTGCTCCCATTCAAGAAAAATGGGAAATTTCCAAGCGAAGCGTTCTCAAGATTCCAAGCACTCAAAGTTCATTTGAAACAACACTCTGAAGTTCTAAATTTCCTTAGTGTTGTAGTAGGAATCTATTATGTATTTTTGCTTAGAGTATTGATCCCATCCTTAGATCTGTTTTGTTTAGAGAGATCAATATACAATAGTTGGAAACGTGAATACCAAACCCCTCAGTTTGTGAGTTGGTTGGTAGGAAGGACTAAGACTTGTAAAACGCCCAGGGGTCAGTTCCTAAGAGAGGAAGTTGGCTACTCGTGTCCCTTGGCACGTAAAAATCAAGTACCTATCCTTAGTGGTAGAGGGTAGCTTCCTGTTAAATCAGGTCGTGGACGTAGGAGTTGGTTATCTCCGAACCACGTTAAAAAGTCCCCTGTGTGCTGATTTACATTCTTGCTCAGGATCATAACTCTCATTCATATTAAACTGAGCATCCTTGCATTGTTTTCAAACCATCAGGACTGATTCTTCATCCTGATCATTAAAACTGTGCACCAGCCTTAATCACGTTTTCCCTAAGCAAACTGATAAGTTTTCAGGAACTAAAACGAGTAGAAACTTAAGGGCTCACATTCCGCACTAAACTGAGCTTACTGAGATAGCTATCCAACTGACTCGCTTTCGAGCTGTCAGTAGGTGGGTTATCTCTACTGAGCTTCTGAGAGCACAACTCTGACTTAGCTTATTTGGTTCATTACTGATCTGTCCCTGCTGCCCCTGCGGACCATCAGTTTAATTGAACATCTCATGATCTTCCTGACTAAGTCTGAAAGAGCATTTTCCTGAACTTTTGGGAAAATCTGACATCAGTGTATCCTCCCATACACTGATTATACTCGTTTTGGGACCAACACCCTCTGATACTCTGTCTACAAGTTGTCTATTTTATTTGCAAGTTTTTTAAATCTGCAGCTATAGACTTCTCTAGTCCACAGCTGTATCCTTTGTGGTCCATAAAACCACTTGTAGAGTAATTGTTTTTGAACTTTTAGACGTCACTGTAAGATTCTAGAATCTCCTCTTTAGAAAAAGTTTGAAATTTTGTTTTTGGACTCAAGGTCTATTCACCCCCCCTCTAGACTTTGACCACTAAAGGGACCAACATCTTGATTTGTTTCCCTTTAACAAAGGCATCACATAGATGTTCCTTCCTGAACTTTGTGTTTGGTAGACCTCTTACAAGTCTATTATTCACAAGTTCATTAATGGTTTTAAAGTTTATGTGTCTCATCCTTTTGTGCCATAACCAACTAACCTCATTGGAATTGTAGCAAAAAAACAGGTAGTTTCAGCTGTAGAGTCCCACTCTACAATGTAAACATTCCCTTTTCTAGTTCCTGTCAGTTTTGTGGTTTGGGATTCAATATCTTTGACTATGCAAGTGTCATGTGTAAAGTCTACAGTGTAGCCTTTGTCACAAAATTGACTTACACTTAGCAAATTATTCTTTAGACCTTCTACCAGACAAACATCATTGATCTGAAAATTTCCTTTAAGCAAACTTCCTGATCCTTTAGCTGTTGCACTGGCATTATCACCGAAAACAACTTTAGGACCTTTGTGTTCTTTCACATCTTGTAACAAACTTCTATCTCCAGTCATGTGTCTTGCACAACCACTGTCTATGTACCAAATCTCTCTCTTGGTGGTTGTAATTTGTCCCTGCAAAATAAAGTGAGTAATTTAGGAATCCAATGCTTTGGATCTCCTTCAGTGATACTCTTTGCAATCCAAGCCTTTTTGGAGCTGTAGAGTTTCTACAGTTCTTGCTTGATCCTCCTTTATGATTGGTCATGGAGGAAGACAAATTGGACACATTTCCATTCCAAAATATATCAAAGTTGTGTCTTCTTTTAATATTGAGCTTGTTGAACACTTCTTCTTCTTCTGACTGTATGGTTGTCACAGACTCTGCAGTTGTTTTTAGAGTCATGTCTTGAAGCTTGTTGGTGACCTTAGTAGCATTCATAATCTCCTTTAGCTTATGTTGTCTTCTTGGTGATAGTTCTTTGAATGAATTCAATAATTTCAGATCTTCTGGTTGTAGGGTTGTAGTTACAGCTTCTTCAATAGTTGATGTAGACCCTTTGATGAACTTTCTCTCAGGTTTCTTTCTAGGAATTGAATTTTGCAAGTGATCCATCCATTTGCAAGGATTATATCCTATACCAGTTAAATCACATGTGTGTCTTTGCTCAGAAAGAATCTTCCTCAATTGTCTGGATGACTTTCCAAAATAATCTAACTTCTTTTGTAGATATGCATTTCCTTCTTCCACATCAGCTATAACAATTTCTTATGCTCTGATTGTTTCTTTTAATTCAGCACAATCTGCAGCTCTACAACTTGCTTCATTGAAAAGTTCTTCATTGTCATTTTGCAAACAAATGTAACCTTCTCTAAGTTCTTGTAGAATCAGCAGTTTCTTTTCAGCATCCTCTATTCTAGATAATAGAGGTTTAACATGTTCCCTTCCAATATGATTATCTCTTCTAAGATTTTCATTCTCCTCTTGAAGTCTTTAGATTGCATCAAGCTTGTCACTGGGAGACTCCTTGTCTGTTATATAACTGGATGATGAGCAAACCTCTTTATCTTTAGCCATAAGACAGATAAGAGCTTCTTCATCTGAATCAGAGTCTTTCAAATCTACAGTTGACTTTTGAGAAGAAGAGGGACATTCTTCCTGATTTTTATCAAACACTGAAAGAAGTGCTCTAATTCTCTCTTTATCAAACTTTTTCTTCTTGTCATTTCTAGCCTTCTTTTCCTCATCTATATACTTCTCTGCCTTGGGGTATGGACAATCTTTGATGTAATGTCCAGGTTTTCTGCAGTTGTTACACAGATAAGTTGAGTTAGGTGCTGTAGATTTCACCTTACCATCTTCCTTTGGTGTGTACTGCTTGTTTTTAGTCCATTTGCCAAACTTATTGAGCTGCTTTATAAAAAGAGCCAAGTCTTCTTCATCTGAATCTGCAGCTGCAAGGTTGTCAGCTCCTAGAGTTGTGACCTTTGCACTGTCATGTTCTTTTCTTCTACTTATGTTAAATTCATAAGCCTTCAAGTCTGAAAAGAGTTAAAAGGTGGATATCTTAGATAAATCCTTTGATTCTCGGATGGCAATCACTTTCATATCCCATTCAGAAGGTAAACCTCTAAGAACTTTCATGTTCATTTCTCTCTATGAGTACTCTTTACCAAGTGAGTCTAGCTAATTGAGAATCTCAATGAATCTTGATTCAAACTTTTCAAGAGTTTCTCCAGATTTCATCTTGAAATTCTCAAACTTTTGAATTGCTATCATGAGTTTGTTTTCCTTGATTTGTTTAGTTCCTTCACAAATCATTTCTAACTTTTCTCATATATCTTTTACAGTTTTGCAGTTTTTGATCTTGCTAAACACAATTTTATCCAGTGAATGATAAATAGTGTTCTTTGCAACATTGTCAAGATTGGACCTTCTCTTTTCATCCTATGTCCATTCCCTTCTGGGTTTGGGGATGATCTGAGCTAGTCCAGCTGACTGATCAGCTATAGTGTTGACCTTCTCAATTACTATAGGACCATCTTCAATGATTGACCATATTTCATCAATGATTGCGGATAAGTGAGCATGCATTCTGATCTTCCATTCATCATAATCTTCAGCTGAGAACATAAGAACCTTGGATTTCACCATCTTTGGAGCCATGCAAGTATGCAGGTGTGTTTTTCAAAAACAAAAAGGATCTAGCTAGGTACTAATCAAAGTAGTAGCAAGCCAACTGCTCTGATACCACTTGTTAGTCCCTTAAGTGGTCAAGGTCTAGAGAGGGGGTGAATAGACCCTGTTGGGACAATCTGAGTGTTTTGATTCGATCCCAAAACCCCTGATGATTTGCCTAAGTGTAGTTAGTCAGGATTGTCTAGATTATGATAGTCAAGTTAGGGATTCAGTTCAGGGGGAACGTGTTGAAGACTGAGGAATATTGGAGTCAACCCAATTGCCAAAAGTCTGAAGTGAAACTCACCCTGAAGAAGGTCAGAGTCAGTCTTGTTGAAGATTGCCTAAACTGAAGCTGAAGATCGAAGACTTGATGATCCATCCTGAAGACAATCCGGAGTTTCCACTAACTGATGTTTCTACTGAGTAGTCTAAGCATGCTCATGTCAGAACTTAGTCAGTGAAGGGCAATGTTAAAGTAACCTATCAGGCTGAGCTTAATGCTCATAAGACCTGACTTAGGCCATGAGTCAGTTTATCTGACTCATGTAAGCCCAAAGCAAAAAGATTATACTTGCCGGGCTGAATAACCTATCTGGCTGAGCTTAATGCTCATAAAACCTGACTTAGGCCTTGAGTTAGTTTATCTGACTCATGTAAGTCCAAAGCAAAAAGGTTATTCATGCTATGGGACAGTTGACATTTATGTTAACACTTGAGAGACAAAGAGAATGTCAGTAAGACTCCATTAAAGACAAACATTCAGCCTGAGTAAATGACAAGAAACTCAGAGTATTGAATGTACGAGGAAGGACAAGTGTCATACGATCAACTAGCCATTTGTACGGAGAGCCAATCGCCTTTTGACACACTTGTATAGAGTCTGCGTAGCAATTAATGCAGCATTTAATGCATCTCAGAGTTGCAGGCGGCGAGATAATATTTTCCAGATTAAGTATGGGAAAAAGGTCAACAAGTACATCTAGCTTGGAACCACCCTAAAATAGGAAAGATTTGGGAAGATCTCCTTCAACGGATCTATTTAAAATCCTCCCTATAAATACAGAGAGCCTTGCACCCATTCAAGGGTAACGGGAAATTTCCTAGAGAAAGTTCTCAACAATCCAAGCACTCAAAGCATACTTTGAACAACACTCTGCAATTAAATTTCCCTAGTGTTGTAGTAGGATTCACTCTGTATTTTGCTTAGATTGATAGCTCTAATCTTTAGCATCGATTTGTATTGCTAGAGCTATCCTTAGTTGGAACTGGAATACCAAACCACTCAGGTTGTGAGATTGGTTGGTTAGAAGGACTGGGACTTGTAAAACGCCCAGGGGTCAGTTCCTAAGACAGGAAGTTGGCTACTCGTGTCCCTTGTCACGTAAAAATTAAGTACATATCCTCAGTGGTAGAGGGTAGTTTCCTGTTAAATCAGGTCGTGGACGTAGGAGTTGGTTATCTCCGAAGCACGTTAAAAAGTCCCCTGTGTGCTGATTTACTTTCTTGCTCAGGATCATAACTATCATCATATTAAACTGAGCATACTTGCATTGTTTTTTAAACGTCAGTCTGAATCAATCATCCTGACCCCTGAAACTGTGCACCCGCCTTAACCACCATTTTCTAAGCAAAGTCAGAGAAAACATTTTCAGAAACTAAAACAAATAGAAACTAAGGGCTCACATTCCGCACGTACTCTAGCTTATTGAGATAGTAGTCCAACTGACTTGCTTCTGAGCGGTCAGTAGGTTTGTTATCTCTACTGAGCTTCTGAGCACAAAACTCATACTCAACCTATCTGACTCCTTTTTGATTTGTCCCTGCTGCCCATGCGGACTATCAGTTTAAGTGAGTATTATCAGGATCTTCCTGACTGAGTGTGTAAGAGCATTTTCCTGAATGTTTCAGAAAAATCTGACATCAGTGTATTACCCCCATACACTGATTATACTCATTTCGGGACCAACAAGTGGTATCAGAGCAGTGGTTCAAAAGACCACTGACTTTGTTTACCAACAGTTTCTGAGGAGAAACTTTTGGTGGTCAATTGAACAGATCTTGTTTTTAAAAACTTGCATATCATGGTATCCGGTTCTAAGCGCCTTGAGGGCAATCTTCCTGAGTTCTCAGTTGATAATTATGAATATTTGAAATTCAAGGTCCTTGCACATCTCTACTCCATCCATGATTAGATGCCCAAGGTGATTGAAAGTGGCCCTATCAAGTTCATGACCAATCCAGCCACCACCTGGCTTGTAGCTGGTAATGTCCCTGTTCCGGCTGCCGGAGATGAGCCTGTGGAGAGGTCCGCGCTTATATCTGATCAGATTAAGAAAATCGGACTGGATAATATTGTGAAGAACATTATACTCCACACCATTTCTTACGATAATTCGGTCAGGCTCATGCATCTGAAGATTGTGAAGGAGATCTGGGATGCACTGAAGGAGATGAGCGAGGGTTCTGAAAAGATTAAAGAGAACAAGCGTGATCTTACAATCAGGAAGTTCAAGGCATTCAGGATGCTTGGTGGAGAGACCATCGATCAGATGGAAGCTCGTTTCATTAAGATGATGAACGAGCTAGCAACTCTTGGGAAGGAGTTTCCCAAGAGGGAGGTGTCGTCCAAAATCCTGAACTGTCTCCCTGAAAGATGGGACACATGAGTGATCTTGCTGAAGAACACTCAGGATCTCACAAACATTCCTAACTCACACCTCTTCTCAGAGTTGAAGGCTCTGGAATTTGACCTCGATAAGAGAAAGATGAAGGGTGCAGTCAGTGAGGACGTAAGTGAGGAGAAGACACCTGAAAAGGAAAAGAGCGTTGCTCTTAAAGCTACTCCTAAGCCTAAGCTTGGATCGGGTTCGAAGTCCTTGAAGGAGATGAACTGGCCTTGGAGTACAGCCTGATGGCACAACAATTTGAGAAGCTGAACTCTCGTTTCAGAAAGTATAAGAAGTTTTATACTGATAATTGTGACCGCAGGTATTCCAGCCACAGAAGATCGAGCCCTCAGAGGGAAGAGGAGAGGCATAGATTTCAGGAGAGAGAGAGAGATGAGCCTGAGCACCGGAGAGATGAGAAAAGCTCCAGGAGGAGAGACGATACTGAGCCCAGAAGATCCAGCTCCAAACCTGAATGATCATTAGAGAGCAGGAGGGAATCATCAGATAAGAGGTACACTGATAAACCGGGTATTAGTGATGTAGATCAGTGCTACCATTGCAAGAAGACCAGATATTATCAGTATAATTATCTGGAGCTCAGTGCTCGAGAAAGAGAAGATCATAGAGCAAAGAGATATCTCAGGGCATCAGATCGGAGAGCGATGATTGCTGAGGAATCCTCAGATTCAGATGGCCCAGGACGCCGATCCCCTGAACTCTTCTCCGACGAGGAGTATGATGATCTTTGCCTGATGGCAAATGATGAGGTATGTTCTTCTACCTCTTCTTCTGATCACGCTCTTGAGCTTAGCTCAGACTCAGCAAGAGACCTCGACCTTCAGCTCGCCTTAGAGCAATTGATGGTTGATTTCTCAAGGCTGCAGGAGACTCATATTCACACAGTGGATGTGAATGCACAACTGAGTGGAGAGAATGATTGGTTAACTGAGTCTGTCAGAATGAGAGATACTGAGGAAGCACTGAGGTTAGTAAACCTCTAGGAAGAGTTGCTTCATGCCCGGAATAGGCATGATGAGACTCCAATGGAGGTTGAAAGACTGAATGCTATAATCAGCTCACTGATTGAGACTCGTGATACTGATCGGTTCCTTGCTCAGGAACATCAGAAGATTGAGCGGATAGCTCTCAGGGGGATGTTCGAGGCTGAGTGGCAAGCTCACCTTAGTGCTGAGAAAACTGCTTGGGACCTTGAACAGATCTCAAGAGAGGCTGCTAATCAGAAGCTGGTGCTTCAGTACACCCATGAGATTGAGGCCCTGAAAAAGCACAATGGGCACCTTGAGGAAAAGCTAGAGAAGTTACACAAATCTTCCCTTGTGGTTGATGAGTTAACAATGATCTCTCAGCATACCGATGGTGCTAAAGTAGGATTAGTCTATGATGCCTCTAAGAACCCTAAGGGTAAGAAGAAGAGAGCTGCCTCAGGGAGCAACTCTCAGAAAGTGTTTGTCCCTGTCCAAACTGATGACAAGAGCCAAAGTGTTGCTCATCAGGATAAAGGCAAAGGGAAGGAGAAAGTGCCTGCTGAACCTGTCAGGCAAAGGGCTGAGGAACAAAGGCCAAAACCAAAGGGAAAGGCCAAAGTTTCTCACTCTGAGCCGAGGAAGAAGGACCAAGGGAACCCCAAGGCTCAGCCTAGGAACCCTCAGGCTGCAAGAAACTCCGCCCCAAGTACTTCTCAGGCTCAGCCTAAGAACGCTCAGGGTGGAAGGACTTTAGGCCAGAGGAGGCCTCAGGCAAAGCCGAGGGATACTGAGGTCCAGAGGCCTCAGGCAGGGCACAGGGCCCATCAGGAACGTCCTAATCCTCAAAGGAGAAGGACTGACCAGGTGGCTCCTGAAAGGCGACGGAGACCTGACTCCGATAACTCTCAGGCCAGACCTCAAGTGCCTAGAGGTCAGGATCGAGTTGCTCCTTCCCAGGATAGACCTCAGCCCAATTCACCCAGGCCAAGGAGGAACAGGAGGCCAGCCCCCAAGAACAAATCTAGGGTTCCTGAACCTCAGGCTGACACCCATACACCCTCAACTTACCAGGCACCAAGGAAAAATATGACAATGTATGTTGATGTTTCAGGGAGACAAGTTTACACTTCTGATGCCATCAGAATTGTTAAACAAATTTGGATCCCGAAGGGTATGGCTGACACTATAGGACCCAATACGAGATGTGTACTTGAGGCCTGATTTGTTTTAGGTCGCTGCGGGCTACAAGAAGAGGAAGGAGGATCTGAAGAAGAACTGGTACTTGGATTCAGGATGTTCCAGGCACATGACCGGATTTCGTGATCTCCTTTAGGACTACGTTGCTCAGGACGGCCCGCAGGTTACCTTTGGTAAAAACTCTAAGGGTTTCACTATAGGGTTTAGTACTCTTGTTGTTGGTTCTGTTAAAGTGCTTAATGTATCCTATGTTGAGGGTCTTAGGCATAACCTGCTTTCGGCCAGTCAGTTTTCTGACCGTGGTTATAGTGTAGAATTTACATCTAATATATACCTTGTGAAAGATAAATCTACACTGCAGGTTCTTATTACAGGTGTTAGGAGAGGCAACGTAACTTGTTTGGTCGCTAAGAGTTCCTCCGAACTCAGTTGGCTTTGGCATAAACGCCTGAGTCATCTTAAGTTCAAGATTATTAACAAAATTTCTCGACTTTCTCTTGTAGAGGGTCTACCTAATGAAGTTTTTAGCAAAGACCACGAGTGCGGAGCATGTCAGGAAGGCAAGCAAACCAAAGCATCATTCAAGGAGAAAGATGCCTTCTCAACTGACATAGTGCTTCAGCTCCTGCACATGGATCTCTTTGGTCCGATTACTCCTGTCAGCATGAATGGTAAGAAATATACCCTTGTTGTTGTTGTTGATTATTCCAGGTACACATGGGTAATTTTCTTGGTGAACAAGAAGGAGACTCAGATCAAGCTTCCAGAGTTACTCAAGAAATTGAGTACTGAGCAGGGTCAGAGCATCGTCAGGATCAGATCAGATTGGGGAACTTAGTTTATTAACTCTTATATAACTGATTTTTGTACTAACCTTGGCATTTCTCATGAGACTTCTGCAGCCAGGACTCCTCAGTAGAATGATGTTGCTGAAAGAAGGAACCGGACCCTGAAGGAAGCTGCCCGGACCATGTTGGCTGAGTCAGGATTGCCCAAGAAGTACTGGGCTGAAGCAATCAACACTGCTTGCTACACTCAGAATCGATCTATGCTGAACAAACAACATGCTCAGACACCTTATGAAATGTGGAACAAGAGAAAGCCTCGCATCTCCTATATCCATATTTTTGGGTGTAAGTGTTTCATCCTGAACAATGGGAAAGACCAGCTTAAATCCTTTGATAGCAAGTCTGATGAGGGAGTTTTCTTAGGAAACTCCTCAGTCAGCAAAGCTTTCAGGGTGTATAACTGTTGGTCCCTTTGTGTGGAGGAAACACCTCATGTTGTGTTTGATGAGACTGCATCAGTGCGTAGAAAACAGGTTCCAAGTCCTGACACTGAGAGGGTTACCAAGAGGGTGACAAGACTGAGCCTGAAGAATCCTGAATTCAAGGTCAAGTTCGTGAATGCTCCCAAAGGATAGGATGATGATGACGATCAGGATGGACCTCAGGCCAACCCTCAGCAAGCCCCAACCTCGGAGAATGTTGAGTCTCAGACGGAGGCACAAACTCAACCTGAGGTAAGTTCTGTTGGTGATGATGCTTCTGCACCTGAGACAGTTACTGAGTCCAACTCTGTAGGGGGAAACAATGTCCCTGACATTGGCCAACCCTCAGGAAATGACTCAGTGTCCTGTCTTCTTGCTCGTTCTTCTTCTTTGCCTGTTATTGTTGAGACTAACATTTTAGGATCAGGCGAGGGAACGTCAGCAGCAGCTCCTAGCGCTCCGGTCAGTAGGAAGAGATGGCTAGATGATCACTCATTGGCAGATATCATTGGTGATATCAATGAGGGGGTCAGGACAAGGTTGTTCCATGGCGAGAGTGCTATGTTTTGTTGTTTCCTGTCTGATCAGGAACCTAAGAACATAGAAGAAGCTCTTGCTGACCCCAACTGGATCCTAGCCATGCAGGATGAGCTCAATCAATTTGAACGGAATCAGGTCTGGGAGTTAGTTGAGAGACCTAGGCGTCAACATGTTATTGGCACCAAGTGGGTCTTCAAGAACAAGAGGGATGAATGAGAAGAATGTTATTGTCAGGAACAAGGCCAGACTAGTGGCAAAGGGTTATTCTCAGGCCGAAGGGATCGACTATGATGAGACCCTTGCTCCGATCGCAAGATTAGAGGCAATCAGGCTGTTCTTGGCTTATGCAACATTTAAGAAGTTCAAGGTGTATCAGATGGACGTGAAGAGTGCTTTCCTGAATGGAGTGCTGAACGAGGAGGTTTATGTGGGACAACCTTCTGGGTTCGAAGTTGGTGATAAGGTGTATCACCTGAAGAAAGCTCTTTACGGCCTGAAGCAAGCTCCGAGAGCTTGGTATGATACACTCTCTCAATTCTCGATAGACCACGGGTTCGTGAAAGGAACAGTGGACATGACTCTCTTCAGGATATCCGAAGGGGAGGGCATTCTCTTGGTTCAGATTTATGTGGATGACCTAATATTTGGATTACCTAACCTGAAGCTTTGTGAGAAATTTTCCAAGCTGATTACGGGGAAGTTTGAGATGTCAATGATGGGAGAGATGAACTTCTTTCTAGGTCTTCTGGTCAGGCAAACTGACTCCGGAATCTTCATTAATCAGTCCAAATATGCGAGGGACTTGATTCAGAAGTTTGGAGTTCAGTCCAGCAAAGTCTCACGTATTCCCATGAACGCAAATGTGAAGTTGGATCCTAACAAGGAGGGGACCTCAGTGAATTAGACTGAGTATAGGGCACTGGTTGGATCTTTATTGTATCTGACTGCAAGTCGTCTTGACATCACCTATGCAGTTGGAGTCTGTGCAAGGTATCAGTCTGATCCGAAGAAGAGTCATCTAGAGAGTGCCAAAAAGATACTAAAATACTTGAATGGTATAGTCAATTTAGGACTTCGGTATCCCTCTGATGACAACCTAGAACTGACAGGGTATTCTGATGCTGATTATGGAGGCTGTAGGATTGATAGGAAATCAACTACAGGCACATGTCCGTTTCTAGGGAGCAAGCTGATCTCTTGGTTTACAAAGAAACAAACAAGTGTTGCAACGTCTACTACTGAGGCTGAGTATATGGCGGCAGACAGTTGTTGTTCCCAAATTCTTTGGTTGAAGCAGCAACTGAGAGACTACCAAGTTGAGGCCACTGATATCCCAATTTATTGTGACAATAATAGTGCCATTGCCATATCCCAAAACCCAGTCTTACACACAAGGTGTAAGCATGTAGACATCAGGCATCACTTTATAAGAGATCATGCTGAGAAGAAGGATATAAGGATGGAGAGGATCCCCACTGACAAGCAGAGAGCTGACATCCTGACTAAGGCTCTGCCTGAAACCAAGTTTGTTGAGTTGTCAGTAAAGTTAGGACTCCTTGACCCAGGCTTAGAAGATTCAGTTTGAATCTCAGTTCAGTATGCATAAGGTCAGGGGGGAATGACTAACTATGCATCAGATTGAAGGAGTTGTAGAGAGAGAGTGAATGGTTGTCAGGAGAAACAGATGTTGAGAAAGGATGGTCAATATAGACTGACTAAAGTTCAGGACACTGAATTCAGGGCTTGTCACCCTGATAGGTCGTATGTGGTATCAGTCAGATTACTAAATCTGACTGACTGGTATGTTTCCTGAATTATTTTTAGTCATCATATCTTGCTTGCATCATCCTTGATCTTGTCTGTCGTGTTGTCAAATCAAACCTTTTGGTCATAAAATCTCATCCGTTCATTTAATATTCAGTTATTATTAATGCAATTATTTGAATTAAATACGGACATGCTCTGACGCGCATTTAATGCAAAGTGGGCGGGAACAGTTTTTGAATCATTAACTTTGAAAACTGAAAAGGCTCAATCCACATCCATGTATTTTTCTGCTTTAATCTCAATCGTTGAATCTCATAAGTCATATGTTTTGAGCCGTCCGATTAAAACTGGATTTTAGTATAAATAAGGGAAGTTTTTGTCATTACATCCTTTATGCACTCAAAATTTTCACTTGCTATACTCTCTTTTTGCAAACTGCTTTCCTCATATCCTCAAATATTCATCCATGGGATCTCCTTCTGCTAATTCGTTCTTTGTAAATGTTTTCCACTTGAAGGATCAAGTTTGCTGGGAACCTGTAGGTGATTTCTCCTCGAATCACCCAGATCTTTTGCCCACCAAAGAACTTTTTGAAAATGCAGGACTCCTCCGATTCATCACTGCAAAGTCGGAAAGACTGCATCCATGCCTTGTTGCTGCATTCTTCTTGAAAATGGAGCAGAACAAGGAGGGCGAGTGGGAATCTTGCATTCTAATCTCTTCCAGCGTGAAGAAGAAGGATGGTGAGTCCGAATTCAAGAGGAACTGGCTCACGATCAATGTCAGGGAAAAGTTCAAGGAGCTTTTCATCCTTCCGGACTCAGGGAGAAGTCTAGTGGAGTTTGGGCTTGGGAACGAACCAGACTATATCAGCTCACTCTATGATGGCGTTGTCTCACTGAAGTCCAGGTTGAATAAGACAGTGCTTCGAATGACCAATCATCACTTCTTCGACCTGACAAGTCAGAGAGTGATGGTGATTGTTGGAGGATTGGAGTAAGTCTCCAGGCTGAAGCTGAACATAATGATGGCAATCAAAGATGCATCAGTACAATCGTTCAACTGGGAGGAGTATTTTCTGCAACTCTTGGTGGCTGAGACCAAGAAGATCAAATATTCGCCGGAGGGACAGGCAACATTTGAAAAACATGTGCATTTTGGCATAATAATATCCCTAATAATTGAGACTCTGAGTATCGGAGATGTTGATCAGTCTCAATCTATCAAAATTCCGACCAGAGTTGATCTTTTCAGAGCTTATTCCGAGGATGCTGGAACCAAAAAGAAGAAAAGGACCTTGAAGAAGGCTCAGGAGAGCACGATTGGAGGAGTCAAGGCTCAAGCGAGCAAACCTACAGAGGAAAAAGGTTCATAAACCAGCTGAGGAAAAATCTACCAAGCCATCTGAACCCAAGCAACAGAAGCTGAAATTCAAGTATCCAGGATCAGTCAACAGAGAGAAAAAGTCTGATGAAAAGAAGGTGGACTCTCAGTCGGAGAAGGAGATTAAGCAAGCAACTCCGAAATGGCAACCTGCTCAGTCAGCTCTTGAGGTTGCTCCCATTGCTGCTATTCCGGAGGTTGCACCCTCAGATCTAGCGCCTTTTGTTTATGAACAAGATTTGGCGGATACTCAGATCCATTCCGTGGTTATTGAGTACCAGGATGAGGAGACACGATCTGACGAGGGTTAGGGGGAACCCATTGCTGCAGCTGCTGAAGGCAGTGGAAGGGTTGGAGATGATGGAGAGGATGGTGATGATAAAGAAGAGGAGGTTGAGAAGGAGGAAGAGCATGATGAGGCTCCATGGCAGTTCCCAACACCTGATGATAAGACTTTGCCTGATTTTGAAGTATTGGCTCGATGTTAGGCTGCTGCCATGGTGGATAGAAAATTCCCTGATCTCTCCACCGCTCAGAAGGAAGCAGTCGTCCAGCTTCGCAAATATGCAATGGTTCGCAGTGCAACATTCCCTGAGCTGAGACTTCTTGGCAAAAAGAAAGGATGGGACAAACTGGCTGATGATGAAGCGGCTCTATTTGATTTCTTTGAGGTAAACTCCTTGAACAATCTGATTAAACTTTCTGACTTCACTCGGACAGTTAGGAATATTTACCCTGAGGCTCCTGCTGTTGAGCCTGAAAGACGAGAAGGTGAAGGTCAGGAGGTGGAGGTAGCTCAGGAAGAAGAGAGAGAGAAGGAAATTGAGATGAGAGAGGAAGAGAAGACGAAAGAGGTGATTATGATTGCTGATGATATTCAGCAAGGTGTGACTGACATGGTCAGTGCACCGGCCGATGACGCACCCCTTGAATCCCGGGCTGCTGAGGCTTTAGGAGAGGGTTCATAAGATTTCGTCAGGATTCCCAGTAGAAAAGTTCAGAAAAGACGGGAGTGGGGGCTAACACTGAATGATATCCGCCGTCAGCTCAACATCCACAACACTAGACTTCATCGATACAGTCTAACTGCTGGACTGATTAATACTCGTATGAAGAAGGTGCATCGGGATCAGAAGAGATGGCCAGGGAAATGAATGATGCTATTGATCTTCACGGTGAAGTCGGAATAACTCACATGGTTCAAGTCACTTCTATTTCTGAGCAAACGAAGGAGGCGATTCAAGCTTGCAAGAAGATGAATTCAGATGCCCAAGCTGAGCAGGATGCAAAGCTAACCAAATTTCTCAATCAGCAACTGAGTGAGAAGGTTGCTCAGCTGGTCGATGCTAAGATGGCTCAGCTGAAGGGAGAGCTCAAGGCTAAACTGTTGGGTGAGATGTCCGAGGAAGAAAAGAAGGAGATTCAGCGGGCCCTGGACTCAAGATTGGGAGATCTAGAGGGCAGACTGAAATTGGAGCATCATCAGGCGATCAGAGGGCTCAGTGTTGATCTGATAGGAATTGTGAATCAAATCGGGCAGATTCAGGGTAAGCAGCAAGAGATGGGCGATCAGTTCGGACTCTTGGCAGGTTCAGTTGAGGAAGCAGTTGGCAAAATCAATGAGGATGATGCCAAAAAGGGG
This sequence comes from Prunella vulgaris, assembly GCA_026898435.1. Classification (NCBI taxonomy): domain Eukaryota; kingdom Viridiplantae; phylum Streptophyta; class Magnoliopsida; order Lamiales; family Lamiaceae; genus Prunella; species Prunella vulgaris. The sequence continues at coordinate 260,357 of JAPKLY010000342.1, read as the reverse complement.
GAAGAAAAGAAGCAAATTAGTGGCAAAGGCAAGATGACGTTCTTTCCCCCGGAACTGAAAGCTGCTGACAAGAAGAGAACAAGATCAGTCACTGCTGCTGAAGTTGAGGATGCTGAAGGCTCAGATCCGAAGAGGTTGAAGCAGTCCTCTGAGGATCCTGCCCTGGAGCCCCTGTTTGCTGAAATGGAAGAGGGAATGTACCCCGGATCAACCACTCAGAAGAAGTTGGTGATGACTGAGTCAGAGAAGCAGGCAAAGTTGAGGGAGTTGTCGATGCTCAGTCAAATCCAAAGGATGAAGGAGAATCAGGAGTATCTGACTTCACAGATTCAGAAGCAAAAATAAGTACCTTCTGAATCTCGAAAGAAGACTCAGAGGAAGATGGTAGTTACTTCGGGTCAGGGCCCTCCTCCAGTTCAGATGGTTGAGGATTTCATACCGGTTGAGATGTTGGAGAGCTGGATTCCAATCCAGAATAGGTGGGCTTACCTATTCTATGTGGTGGGGTTGTGGGACGATCTGAATGAAGATAAAGACGTCATTCTCCACCACTGGATGGCACAGGAGCATCCTGATCTTTGGATTGAAATTATCAGACACGCTGGCACAGCAGGTGTTAAGATCGCTCTGCCGGAATTCATCAAGTATCCTCCGCCTCTCTATGGAAAGTCCAAGCAGTTGGATCGGGCAACTATTCAGGAAGAAGCCGTCAGGGTAGGACGAGTTGCCGATACAATTGGTGATCATGATAGGATGCTTCAGATCCTTCACCGAGTCTTGGATATGTATGAGATTCCTCTTTCCAAGTGGGATGCAAATGAAGAGTGATCAGCTCAGGAGTTAGTTGTCAGGGAAACTTTATAATAACTTCAGGATAATTTGTAACTCTCCTATATATATCAATGAAGTTATTTTGTTTTCCTGAGTACAACTTCTTGTTGACTCCTGAATTTACTTTTCAGCATCCTTATCAAGAGTTGTACTAACCCATTCGTTGTTTCCATCTTATAGACTAAGTGCCTAGTGTCAGGTGGTACTTGAGTTGTTTCACTGACTAAGTCAGTTGATTGTATAGATGATTAGGAATTTGCTTAAGGGTTTTGGCATCATCAAAAAGGGGGAAATTGTTGGGACAATCTGAGTGTTTTGATTAGATCCCAAAACCCCTGATGATTTGCCTAAGTGCAGTTAGTCAGGATTGTCTAGATCAGGATAGTCAAGTTAGAGATTCAGTTCAGGGGGAACGTGTTGAAGACTAAAGAATATTGGAGTCGACCCAATTGCCTGAAGTCTGAAATACAACTCACCCTGAAGAAGGTCAGAGTTACTCTTGTTGAAGATTGCCTGAACTGAAGACCGAAGACTTGATGATCCATTCTGAAGACAGTCCGGAGTTTCCACTGAATAATGTTTCTACTAAGTAGTCTAAGCATGCTCAGGTCAGAACTTAGTCAGTGAAGGGCAATATTAAAGTAACCTATCAGGCTGAGCTTAATGCTCATAAGACCTGACTTAGGCCTTGAGTCAGTTTATCTGACTCATGTAAGCCCAAAGCAAAAAGGTTACACTTGCCGGGCTGAATAACCTATGAGCTTAATGCTCGTAAGACCTGACTTAGGCCTTAAGTCAGTTTATCTGACTCATGTAAGTCCAAAGCATAAAGGTTATTCATGCTATGGGACAGTTGACATTTATGTTAACACTTGAGAGACAAAGAGAATGTCAGTAAGACTCCATTACAGACAAACATTCAGCCTGAGTAAATGACAAAAAACTCGGAGTATTGAATGTACGAGGAAGGACAAGTGTCAGACGATCAACTAGCCATGTGTACGAAGAACCAATCGCCTTTCGATACGCTTGTACGGAGTCTGTGCAGCAATTAATGCGGCATTCAATGCGTCTCAGAGTTGCAGGCGGCGGTACAATATTTTCCAGATTAAGCATGGGAAAAAGGTCAACAAGTACATCTAGCCTGCAACCACCCTAAAATAGGAAAGATTTGGGAAGATCTCCTCCAACGGATCTATTTCAAATCCTCCCTATAAATACAGAGAGCCTTGCACCCATTCAAGGCTAATGGGACATTTCCAAGAGAAAGCTCTCAAGAATCCAAGCACTCAAAGCATACTTTGAACAACACTCTGCAATTAAATTTCCCTAGTGTTGTAGTAGGATTCACTCTGTATTTTTCTTAGATTGATAGCTCTAATCTTTAGCATCGATTTGTATTGCTAGAGCTATCCTTAGTTGGAACTACAATACCAAACCACTCAGGTTGTGAGATTGGTTGGTTAGAAGGACTGGGACTTGTAAAACTCCCAGGGGTCAGTTCCTAAGAGAGGAAGTTGGCTACTAGTGTCCCTTGGCACGTAAAAATCAAGTACCTATCCTAAGTGGTAGAGGGTAGCTTCCTGTTAAATCAGGTCGTGGACGTAGGAGTTGGTTATCTCCGAACCACGTTAAAAAGTCCCCTGTGTGCGGATTTACTTTCTTGCTAAGGATCATAACTGTCATCATATTAAACTGAGCATACTTGCATTCTTTTCTAAACGTCAGGCTTAATCAATCATCTTGACCCCTGAAACTGTGCACCCGCCTTAACCACCATTTTCTAACCAAAGTCAGAGAAAACGTTTTCAGAAACTAAAACGAGTAGAAACTAAGGGCTCACATTCCGCATGTACTCTAGCTTACTAAGATAGTAGTCCAACTGACTTACTTCCGAGCGGTCAGTAGGTTTGTTATCTCTACTGAGCTTCTAAGCACAAAACTCATACTCAGCCTATCTGACTCCTTACTGACTTGTGCCTGCTGCCCCTGCGGACTATCAGTTTAAGTGAGTACTATCAGGATCTTCCTGACTGAGTGTGTAAGAGCATTTTCGTGAATCTTTTAGAAAAATCTGACATCAGTGCATTCCCCCCCTTACACTTATTATACTCGTTTCGGGACCAACAGACCTTGAGAGTCAAAAACAAAATTTTCAAACTTTTCAAAAAGGGAAATCTAGAACCTTACAGTAGCCCTTTAATAAGTTTAAAAACAGTTAGTCTACAAGAGGTTTTATGGACCACAAAGGTTACAGCTATGGACTTAAGAAGTCTGCAGCTGCAGAGTTATAAAACTTGCAAACACAATAATCAACTTGTAGACAGAATATCAGAGGGATTCTCACACTAAAAAGTTTATTGAGAATACTCTAATGTGCAGCGGAAATATGTGTAAGTGTTAATGAAAAACAATTTGAACAGACTTAACAACTGAGTGACTTATAAAAATCTACAGCTGTAGGGTCCAGTTCCTTTGTGAGAAACACAGATTTTTATGTACAAATTTAAATACAATGATGAATGTAACAGTAAGATAAATATGTAATACAAGAAATAAATAAACAAAATAAATAAAATAGCAGGGTTTATAGTGGTTCAGTATCTACGAATAAGACAACCTACATCCACTGTTACACTACTCAGGTGCCAAATTCACTAAGAAATGATCACAAAGATCAATACAAGTAGTTCCCCCTTAGAACTAGATTCACCTAGATTTATGTTCTAACAATAGATTAAGTACTATCCTATTCACTTAGAACAATTCACTAAGAGTTAACAAACCTCACAAAGAGATATCTACACTAAGTAGAAAATTAAAACAAGTGAGGGAACAACAACAATAAGAGTGATTCTTTCTAAGAAAATCCAAACCAACTATCCTATGAATCACAGGGAATAATAAGAAAATAAGCACTCTTTCTCTGATTTGTTGACTGTAGATTTGCTTAGGTTGAATGCTTGAATATTCAGGTTGTTGTTGTTGCTTCCTCTGAGAACTTCCTCTATTATAGATGGAGGAGTGTGACTTATCCGTTGAGAGATTCAAATTTAAATTCTGGATAAGGCTCCTCTCTCTATAGGCATGTGTGAAGTGGTCCTTATCCTTCACACAGAATAGTACTGGGTGTACTATTTGTCTTCATTCACATAATTCTGGTTGACTTGAATTAGTCTTTAATAACCTCCAAAAACTTTGTGAAAAACTCCTCTTATGTACTCCATAGTGAGTGCAAAATTGCTACACTAATTTGAGCTTAAGGGTCTTGATAATCTTCATTAAAACTTGAACTTGTACTTCAGTCTTCAAACGGATATATCAGTTGTAGGGTCTTGAACTTTGCAGCTGTAGGGTCCTGAAAAATAGAAACTGACTGTAGAGAAACATTACAGCTGTAAGGTCATGTCATAGTTGTAGGGTGATCAATTATACAGCTGTAGACTTTCCTTTTAACAACTATAGTTTTCTAAGCTAATTTTCTCAAGTTAAGATATTAGTTTTAATTCAATTAAGAATACATGTTTTGCACACATCAAAATCTAAACGGGTACTTAACAATTACTCACTCTTCTCTATTTCTTTCTACTCTCTGATTTTAGTCATGGTGCATACTAATTGGGAGAAGATGCTCAATAATATGTACGCTGAGATGTGAGTGGATTTTGACACCACTCAAAATCTAGAGGGATGAGAGATTCTTAATCTACTTTCCAACCTGGATCTCAAGAGATTCATCTCTTTATCCCGCCGGAGAACAAGACTTTGGATACGCACGCAATGCACTTTCTAATTTGTGTGAAGTTTTATGATGATAGGATCATCTTCAGGGTAGAATAGGCGAACCTAGTTCTCACCAAGCAAGATGTTGTTAGCTGGTTTCATCCTTCTGATTCTGGTGTCAATCCGCTCAATTACAAGGAAGTTCTCATCTTAAAGCCTTCAGAATGATGGCCAAAAGTAGTTGTCAAAATAAAATTGCAGATCTTAAGAAGAATATGCTACGCCAGAGGTACCGGCTTTTGATGGACGTGGTGACAAAGGTGATATTGGCGGAGCAGCAGAGCTTGGATGCTCTAACTAAGAGAAGACTTTGTACTGCTAGAGCAATTCTGGATGGGGTCTGGACAAACTGGGTGGGTCTCTTCTGACATAGGTTGGAGCAGGAGGCCAAGAGATTCACCAGGGACCCTTTGCCCAAAGGAAGAACTTTGTATTGGCTGAAATCTAGGTGTACTATGGTCACCAAGGTTACCACTCTTCTGCATCATCTGATGCCCCAACACGTCTTTCATGAACGGTGGATGGAAAACTACCCCAAATCCAAGTTTTTGCTGGGAGAGAATGATAGAATTCTAGGAGACCCTGACTCAGATGCTGAGAGTGCTCCTAGAGCTGCTCTAGCTGTTCCAGTTGCAGCTGCTTCTATTGGGAAGAAGAAGCAGAAGAAAAGGAAGGCTCAGGGATCTGCTGAGCGTGCTGAAAAGAAAAAGAAGTCCAAGGGGGACACTAGCTCTGCCTAGAGGAAGATCTCATTTGATGATGAGGAGGATGATGAGGACACATTTCTTCTGAGCAGAAAGAAGAAGACTGCTGCTGCCAGGGCCACTACCCTGGTTGATGAAACGACAGAAGAGGAGCAAGGTAGTGGTTCCCCAGACCTGGAGCATTATCCTGGTCCACATGCTGCTAAAGAAGAGAAGAAACCAGCAGCAGTAGCAGATGAGGCTAGACCTCAGAGGAGGACTGAAGTGGTTCATCTACCTTCTTCAGAGGAGGCATCACCAGCTGGGTCTCCATTCGATGCCCAGCCAATAAGGTCAGCACACCCTACACCCTCTTCTCCCCCTACACAAATCCATACTCATTCCCCTACCCCATCTCCCAGACACACCAATCCCTCACACGACACCCCCACATCATCTCATCCACGTACATCTCACCCAAATCAACCCACTTCCTCACCCATTCAAACAGACATCCCAGCTGACCCATCACCATCTACTTACCCAACTGGCAATGACCCAGAGGACATAGCTGCCTTTGGTGAGCCATTAGCTACCCCTGAACCTCCCAACCCTGACCCCGTATCAAGTGAATTTCCCGCATCCCCGACTGCTCATGACCCCTCAGCTCATTTCTTCACAAATCTTCGCCATAAGGGGAACATAGAGAGGGGTATGACAGTCTCCGCCATAGCCCACATATCCTACCATATCCTCGATCTTATCCACCATGAAGCCCACCTTGACCTACTGGCTGAAGGGCTTGTCTAGGGATGAGCCAGAGGGGGTCCAGTCACCATCTTCTTGAACCTCATTTAAGAGATGGGCGAGGCCAACTTTATGGAGTAGGAGGATTCTCTAAAGGGTGCCTTAGGAGTTAAGAGCCCCTCTGAGTTGACCACTCCAGAAGGCTTGCTGAGGGTTGCCAGAGCAGAGGCTCTTTTGAGGGAAGAAGAGCAAGAATAGGTCAGAGAGCAGCAGAAGAGGATTCTGCACCATGACCTCGATCTGAGGATAGCCAAAGAAGTGTAGATGGCGGGGGCGCATGAAACTCCTGAGGATCGGAACAAGCGACATGAAAGGGAGATGAATGATCAGCTGAATCGTCGATACCTCAGGAGGATGAAGAAAGAAGAAAGGTAAGTACACTAGAGTAGACGACAGAAGACCTCAGTCCCAGATCTGAATGATCCACTGGTGGACGGACCCATTGAGTAGTTCACTAGACACATGTCAAAGATCATATAAACCATTGGAGGCAGATTAAAATCCAAGGGTTTATCCATTTCTACATTATGCGGGAGGAGACCAGATGAGAAAGGGAGAGAAATGAAGACTACAGGAACTGGACGGGGAGAAACTTCCCAGATTTTTTCAAGTTCATTTCTAATGTGATGTTGGGAGCTCACGCCCAGCCAGAGTTGTCTGAGCTGGAGTACTTTGTTATGCCTCAAGACACCAGAGGAAAGCCTGACTGGAGGAGTATCCAGAAGACCTGGTCAGATCTTGTTGCTAATATGCAATTCTCATTGGTCATACAAGCCAAACATCAAACACTTGGTATGCATAAAGTTCTTATAGCTCAATTCTCATTTCATTGCTAAAACATATAAGCCACACATTCCAATTAAACATACCAAACATTCATACAAGTCATTAATAAGATCACTAATTCAACAAGATCACTAATTCATGCATAGGATTAACAAGAGACTAAGTTCACCATAGTATTCATACAACCATGCAACAAAAGATTAGCCCATGGCTAATTGGAAATGAAAATCAACAATTAACATTCTAAACAACATGAATAGTAACTATAATAAGAGAATTAAAGGAAAACTTACCATATGAAGAGAAATTGAATACAAGCATCAAACCTTGAAAATGCTATCTCTAAACCCGAAATGCAAAATACAAAACTGAACTGTAGAAACGTAGCTTGAATCGAGAGAAGAATGTAGGAACAAACGGATCAAAATTCCGACGGACAGATCAAAAGTTATGGACATATGAAGATTGAATCTAACTAAGAACCCACTAATAACCTCTAATCTCTCTCTCTAAAACTACCTAATGATCTAACTAATGAAGATGATTCCTCTTGGAAATCTGATCCTTGAGGTATTTATAGTGCCCACAATGCTTGGTCAAAAATGCCCTTCATTAAACGCGCGAAAAGACGAAACTGCCCTTCGAAAATTGGAAATCCGAGCCTTCGCACGAGCACAAGCAGGTGGTCGCACGAACGCGGGCTTGTGTGAGTGTTCGTGCGATGCTTTGCCACCCGAACCAGAAGGGTCTCGCACGAACGTGGCTTGTGGTCGCACGAACGTGGCCTGTGGTCGCTCGAGCCCGGCTTCGACTCGTCCGATCGATCCTCGACTTCTGGTTTTCTTCATATCTTGAGTTCTAGAGCTCCGATTGACTCGATTCTTTTTCCGTTTCGACCCTCTCTTCGAAATATTCGACATGGTATATCATTTGCCTCTATTAGATAAACTAAAAATTTCTGGACTTTTACGGACTTGCTCGTCTTTTACCGATTTTTGCTCGTTTTCACTACAAAACACATTTTCTTGCCATAAAATGGTTAATAGCACAATTTATACCAAATTAGAGTCAAATATGAATATAAGCACATCAAAACCATAGAGAAATGGATGCAAAAAGAAGCAATTATGACCCTAATCAAGTTTTCAAAAGAAATAGTTTCTGCACTTAAAAATCACAAGCACACTATTTTTCATTAAAACCAGATGACCCTTGGAAGTCTACTGATATTTTTGAAAATGACCTTAAAATGAAAAGTGTTTGAAATTCACCAAGTCTATTCAACCCCCCCTTCTAGACTTCGATAAAAAGTTTCTACCCTAAGAACTGCCATGGGGACCAACAGTGGCTTCTGAAGGGAAAAAAATGTGAGAAAAAAGACCAATGCTAAATTTAGCCATAATTACCCACTACAGTATTTTCTCCAGAAAAGTAATCCGAATGGGGGGGGTTGCGAGTTTTTTCAAGGGCTGGTCAGAAACGGATTCAGAGCTAACAAACGCCAACAAAATCATGATAAAAAGCTTTTGTAGGTCCTTTAGAGAGCTACCAAATTGTCCTAAAGTTATAATTTGTTGAAACATTTTAGAAAAAAAAATCATGAAAGTTCACGAGCTACCCCAACTACCCCTCTCCCACCATTAATAGCCCTATTCATCCCTCACAAATTTGAAATCAAATTTCAATTTATCAATTCTCACCAAAAAAGGAGAGCAAAACAACCGCGATGCTCCTCTATTTCCTGGTGATCGGAATAGTGGCCGATGGGGATGACTCGCTGGCCACAAAGTGCTCGTTGGTGCTGCAACCATGCCTGGCATTTGCGATGGCGAAGGCGACAGCGTTGAGCAATGAATTACTAAGGACTGATAATGGATTGTAATATGTAACATAAGAGTTCAACAATTTCTGCAGAGAAAAAGGTATTACTAGACACATAACAACAATTCAGACTGACAGCAGATCAGTGTCCCAAGACAATATAAAAAAGTCATAAACGAGTAAAATTTCTTACTCAAATGGAATTGGTAGCATAATGTATGCTATGGTGTGTAGCAGACTAGATTTAGAACAAGCATCAGTGTGGTTGTTGGGACAATCTGAGTGTTTTGATTCGATCCCAAAACCCTGATGATTTGCCTAAGTACAGTAGTCAGGATTGTCTAGATCAGGATAGTCAGGTTAGAGATTCAGTTCAGGGGGAACGTGTTGAAGACTGAAGAATATTAGAGTCGACCCAATTGCCTGAAGTCAGATATGCAATTCACCCTGAAGAAGGTCAATCGCCTTTCGCCACGCATGTACGGAGTCTGTACAGCAGTTAATACGGCATTTAATGCGTCTCAGAGTTGCAGGCGATGGGACAAAATTTTCCTGATTAAGCATGGGAAAAAGGTCAAATAGTACATCTAGCATGCAACCACACTAAAATAGGAAGATTTGGGTGGATCTCCTCCAACGGTTTTATTTCAAATCTCTCCTATAAATATAGAGAGCCTTGCACCCATTCAAGGCTAACGGGAAATTTCCAAGCAAAAGAACTCAAGAATCCAAGCACTCAAAGCATACTTTGAACAACACTCCGCAATTAAGTTTCCCTAGTGTTGTAGTAGGATTCACTCTGTATTTTGCTTAGAATGATAACTCTAATCTTTAGCATCGATTTGTATTTCTATGGCTATCCTTAGTTGGAATCAGAATACAAACTCCTCAGGTTGTGAGGAAGGTTGGTTAGAAGGACTGGGACTTGTAAAACCACCCAAGGGCTAAGTTCCTTAGAGAGGAAGGAAGCTACTCGTGTCCCTTGGCACGTAAAAATCAAGTTTTGATCCTCAGTGAAAAAGGATCACTTCCTGTTTAAATCAGGCCGTGTACGTAGAAGTTGGTTATCTCCAAACCACGTTAAAAAGCCCCTCTGTGTGTTGATTTACATTCTTGTTCAGGATCATATTGTCATTCATTATAAACTGAGCATACTTTCATTGTTTTGAAACCATCAGGCTGAATCAATCATCCTAACCTTTAAAATTGTGCACCCGCCTTAACCACCATTTTCTAAGAAAAGTCAGAGAAAATATTTTCAGAAACTAAAACGAATAGAAACTAAGGGCTCACATTCCGCACGTACTCTAGCTTACTGAGATAGTAGTCCAACTGAGTTGCTTCTGAGCGGTCAGTAGGTTTGTTATCTCTACTGAGCTTCTGAGTACAAAACTCATACTCAGCTTATCTGACTCCTTGCTGACTTATCCCTGCTGCCCCTGCAGACTATCAGTTTAACTGAGTATTATCAGGTTCTTCCTGACTGGGTGTGTAAGAGCATTTTTCTGGGGTTACTCTTTGAAAAGACTAAGGACATCACAAAACCTCTACAAGGTACTAAAAATCTGGGGTTACTCTTTGAAAAGACTAAGGACATTACACAACCTCTACAAGGATATGTGAATTCAGATTATGCTGGGAGCATTGACACAAGGAAACCGTTAACAGGATATGTGTTTACTTTATGGTACAACAATCAATTGGAGAGCAGTACTCCAATTAGTAGTGGCACTCTCAACTACTGAAGCTGAATATATTGTAATGACTGAAGCAGTAAATGAAGCTATGTGGCTCAAAGGTATGATTAAAGAGTTTGGAATAAGTCAGAAAGAAGTTGCAGTTCAATGTGACAACCAGAGCATAATTCATTTAGTCAAGTGTTAGTCCCGAAATGAGTTAAATCAGTGTATGGGGGGGGAATACACTAAATTTAGATTTTTCTGAAAGACTCAGAAAAAAGCTCTAACGTACTCAGTCAGAATTCTCTGAAGTACTCAGTATGCTGAATGTCCGCAGGGGCAGCAGGGACGGTTCAGTAACGAGTCAGATAAGCTGAGTAAGAGTAAAGTGCTCGGAGACTCAGTAGGGATAACAAACCTACTGACTGCTCGGAAGCGAGTCAGTTGGACAACTTTCCCAGTGAGTCAGAGTACGTGCGGAAAGTGAGCCCTTAGATTCTACTCGTTTTAGTTTCTGAAAACATTTTCTGGGTTGCTTAGTAAATTGGTGATTAAGGCTGAGTGCACAGTATTCAGATTTCAGGATGATTGATTCAGTCCTGAAGTTAAAACCAATGCAGTATGTTCAGTTTAATATGATGACATTTATGATCCTGAACAAAACAGTAAATCAGCACACAGGGGACTTTTTAACGTGGTTCGGAGATAACCAACTCCTACGTCCACGACCTGATTTAACAGGAAGCTATCCTCAAAACCCTGAGGATAGGTACTTGGGTTTTACGTGCCAAGGGACACGAATAGCCAACTTCCTCTCTTAGGAACTGACCCCTGGGCGTTTTACAAGTCCCAGTCCTTCTAACCAACCTATCTCACACTTTGAGAGGTTTGGTATTCTGGTTTCCAACTAAGATAGCTCTAGCAATACAAATCAGTGCTAAATATTAGAGCTATCGATCTAAGCAAATACAGAGTGAATCCAACTACAACACTAGGGAAATTTAATTGCAGAGTGTTGTTTATGATATGCTTTGTGTTCTTGGATTCTTGAGAGTTCTCTTGGAAATTTCCCGTTAACCTTGTATGGGTGCAAGGTTCTCCATATTTATAGGCGAGATTCAAAATAGATCCGTTGGAGGAGATCAAATCAAATCTTTCCTATTTTAGGTAGATTGCAGGCTAGAAATACTGTTCGACCTACCCGCCATGCTTATTCTGGCAAGTTGTCACATCACCTGCAACCTTTTGAGACGCATTAAATGCCGTATTAAATGCTGCGCAGACTCCGTGCTTACGTGTTGAAGGATCATTGGCTCTCCGTTATAACGGCTAGTTGACTTATAGACATTTATCCTTCCTCGTACATTCAATGCTCTGAGTCTCTTGTAATAACTCAGTCTGAACGTGTGCCTTAATGGAGTCTTACTGACATTCTTTTTGTCTCTTGTCCCATAGCATAAATAACCTTTCTGCTTTGGACTGACATGATTCAGGTATTCTGAACCACAGCCTAAGTCAGGTCCTATGTGCATTCAGCACAGCCTGATAGGTCATTCAGCTCAGTATGTGTTACCTTTTTGCTTCGGACTTACAAGATTCAGGTGAACTGAACCAAGGCCCAAGTCAGGTCCTATGTGCATTCAGCACAGCCTGATAGGTAATACTTACTCTTCACTGACTGACTTCTGTCCTGAACATGCTTAGTGTATTCAGTAGAAACATCAGACAATGGTACTTCAGGATTATCTTCAGGAAGAATCAGCAGGCTTCGATCTTCAGCTTCAGAACAGACAATCTTCAACGAGACTGACTGACTTCTTCAGAATGGTTTACGCTTCAGACTTCAGTAAATTGGGTCGACTCCAATATTCTTCAGTCTTCAGCACGGTCTTTCTGTACTGAATCTCTAACCTAACTATCCTGAACTATTTTATCCTGAACACTATACTTAGGCAAATTCATCAGGGGTTTTGGGATCTAATCAAAATACCAAGATTGTCCCAACATCAAGCATCAGGTCTATCATGAAAGATCCAAGCATATTGATGTGAGCCTTCATTTTGTGAGAGATGTGGTGATGAAGAAAATGATTTCAGTGCAGAAGTAACCCCATATTGATGTGAGAGATGTGGTGAAGAAGAAAGAGATGAGCAACCCCATCCGTGGACATAGATCAATTTATCGAACCACGTAAATCTCTTGTTTTGATTTTCTTTATCTTTGTGCATTTGTGTTCATTGAGGGGTTCTTCGTAATTCTGATTATTGCTTGAATTGTCGAAGTCTTGTTGAGGTCGAGTAATTCACAACAAGTGGTGCCGTCTGTAGGAAGAATTGACTGAATCAATCTTCAATTATGACATTTACAAAAATTGGATTTTGATTAATTCACTGGTACAAATGATTTTGGTTTGTGGAAGATCAAGAAGAAGGCTCTCTTGACTCACCATGGGTTATCAAATGCCCTGAAGCCAGAAGATCAATGGCCCTCTTCCTCGTCTGAAAATCCAATCAAGAAACATGAGATACTGGAGAAAGCTCATAGCACCATTATTCTGTGCTTGGGGGATAAGCCTCTGAGGGAGGTGTGCAAGGAGAAGACTGTCATTCGTGTTTAGTGTAAACTGGAGAAGGTGTATCAGACAAAGTCTGTCACCAACAAGTTGTTCATGAAGCAGGAACTGATTTCTTTTAAGGTGACTGAAGAGAAGGAGTTGATTGAGCAACTTGAAGAGTTTAACAAGGCTGCTGATGATCTTGAGAACCTGAGAGTGGAAATTATGATGATGACAAGGCTTTGATGCTCTTGAATTCTCTGCCTAAATCATTTGAGAATTTCAAGGATTCTTTACTATTTGGGAGGTAAGATCAATTGTCCTTTGATGATATTCTAACGGCACTCAAAACCAAATCTCTGCAATTACAAGCTGACAAGAAAGTTTCAGTACAAGCCGAGGGTCTGAATATCAATTTCAAGAAGGGCAAGAAAGGTTTTCAGAACAAGAAGAAGAAGAAGAACACAAAGGTGTATAAATCTAGTGAATTTGTTGAGAAGAGGAGATGTTTTGCATGCCACAAAACTGGTCATCTCAAGAAGAATTGCCCTGAAAGAAATTAGAAACAAGGAGAGGAACAAAAGGTTGATATAACTATCGCTGTTGAAGAAGGGTATGATAGTGCTGAGGTGTTGACTGTGACTAACCTGAAGCTGAATGATGAATGGGTACTTGACTCAGGATGCTCATTCCACATGTGCCCGGATGAATCATTATTCAGGGAGTTGAGGAGGTTTGATGGGGGCTCAGTTGTGTTGGGCAACAATAAAACCTGCAAAGTGAAGGGGAGTGGTTCTGTCAGGATGAAGCTGCATGATGGAGTGGAAAGAATACTCTCAAATGTGAGGCTGGTGCCCGAACTGAAAAGGATTCTGATCTTCCAAGGTTCACTGTATATTCTGGGTTATGAATTCAACACAAAGGATGAGTTCATCCTGATTACAAAAGACAATATGGTATACATGAAAAGGAAGAAAGTAAATGGATTGTATATCCTTATTGAGAGCACTTCTACTGGTTTATTTGTCATTATAGATAAAATGATATTGTAATAATGTCTTTTATAGTTACCAAGTATCACACTTTCAACGATGTTTTTTGCAATAAAAATTTTTGTTGCCAAATATTTAATATGACAAAAAATAAATATTTTATGAAGAATGTAATTTCTTAAAATTTTGTTGTTATTGTTTTTTTTATATATATTTGTAATAATATTGACATATTACATTAAATATTGCAATAAAAGTTGTAGAATGAAATGAAATGCTCTTTATATTTGTCAATCTCTATTTGATTATGTGGAAAAATTCCAATTTTATATTTAAAATATTTTTCAAGGAATGAGTTTAGTTGTTTTAGCTAATCATAGTAATATATAGTTAATTAATTAAATAATAGCTAATGGTGTCAAAATTTATTTTAGTTAATTATCATTTATTTTAAATTTGTTCCACTTCAATTATAAATACAATACTACCTATAATCAATTTCAAACATTAAAAATGAGATAAAAAATTGGTTAAAAAAAAAAAGAATATATACATATGGTGTTATCTATAAATCTATAATAATATTTCTGTTTATTTTGTGTTATTTAAAACAAGTGCACTACATTTGTTCAAATGAACATATTTTTTTTATCTTTTTATTTTTACTTTTATATATGTATAGATTGGATGGACTCCGACTCACTCGCGACTTAATCCGTAGATTTAATTAGTTTTTTTTTTCCATGTTTTTCTAGTTATCTACAACCCTCTTAGAACTTAAATGTAACTAGAATGAATTTTCTCCCTATTGAACATATTTAATATCAAATCATCCTCCATTTTCTAGGTTTTCTTTTACCCCTTTTTATTTATGAAAAAATAACCATAAAAAGAAATGAGACCCAGAAATATTAGGTTGTATTCAAAGGATTACGCATTGGAATCTATAGTAGTTGGTCTAAATGTGCCCAAAATATTATTGGTTTCAAAGGATGCATGCACAAGTCTTTTCAGACATTAGAGGAAGCTTTTGATGCTTACAAGTTACAATTGTTATTTTCGTAAGAGTTTAAATGAAGAGAAAATATTGAGCAATGATGAGACGAAGTCGAAATCAAGTTATTTCAACGAGTCCATATCAATTCCAAGTTTTTCTTCAATCTGGATTTGTCAATGATCTTTAAACTTATTTTTGTAGAAAGCATTTCTGGATTTTTTTTTTGCCATTGTTACTTTGATGCTTAAGTAATTTAATTTTTAAGATTAGTTTTTGTTGACCTTTTAATTTAATTTAACTTTTTCAATATTTAATTTTTATTGTATATTGAGATTGTTACTTTTATTGAATTAATTTGTTATGTTTGGATTGTTACAGTTTTTATTGGATTTATAAATATTCTCTTTTTAATTGTTTGGATAAAAAAGATAACATACAATGGTACAAGTAAGAATTCCTAAGTAAAAATAAAGTTTAATTTTATATGTTTGAAAATTTATTTCCAAATGAAATTTATGGAAAATCCTAAATCAAATTTAAATTTAGTAATACTCACCAATTTTTTTAAAGAAATGTAATCAAAATTTAATTCAATTTTAATACATAAATTAAGGGTTTAAGATTTACCAATTAATATTAACATAATTTACTTTAATATTAAACATAATATTTAACAAAAAAAAAAGCTCATTCATAATAGGAAATCATTCGTTTTATAATTCATGATATTGAAAGTTTGGGATTTAAATTCATAATACATTAATTTTACAATAGATAGAAATTCATAATATATAAGTCAGTAAGCACTAATTTGAGAGTTACAAAAATTTTTGTTGCCAAAAATCTATGATACACGGATTCTTCAAAAAATGTTATAATGCAGTATCGAATTCGCACCCGCACTTTAAGAGGGGGGTAAGATTTTTGAATTCTCGTGTCGGATTCTCCACGTGGCGAATCCTGCTAATGAATTCTCGAATCCATTTCACGAATCCTATTTATAAGCATTAAATATATTATTTAAATTAAATTTGATAGTGTGACACTCGTTTTAAATTGAATTTACCACTATGATTTATGTATTGAATTATTTTAACTCGAATTGATATAATTATATAATATTATTGAATATACTTAATTTTTAGGTGGTAAAAAATATAAATGATTTATAATTGATTTATAATTTTTTTATAAAAAATATATTTTTTTAGATATTATATATAATAAAATATAAATATATAGACGTATCCTCAACGAATCGCGCCCTAATTTTTTTAAAAATACGTATCCCGAACTCGTATCGTATCGCACCCGCATTTGCGTATCCGCACCCGTGCAACATAGCAAAAAACATAGTTGAAAGTGTGTGGTATTTAGTAAATTTGACGCTTTTCAATTCGTCATAAAAAAATCACATTTGGTAACAATAAAAGACATTAATACTGTATCATTTTATCTATAATTACAAATAAATCATCTCATTTGGCATCATATTTTCATCGCTATTATGGTGTTTAGTCATCAAAAG
This sequence comes from Prunella vulgaris, assembly GCA_026898435.1. Classification (NCBI taxonomy): domain Eukaryota; kingdom Viridiplantae; phylum Streptophyta; class Magnoliopsida; order Lamiales; family Lamiaceae; genus Prunella; species Prunella vulgaris. The sequence continues at coordinate 243,896 of JAPKLY010000342.1, read as the reverse complement.
TTCAATTTGACACGACGATTTGAATTATTGTCACAAAGAATTAGTTTTTTGTGACAATTATCCATGTATTATTCTACTCACCCAATCCTAATAATTAGATAAATTATTTCGCAATACTTTTATCATAATTAGATAAATAATTTAACTTTTGGAAGAAGATGATAACCACCATAATTATAAAAAAAAAGAATAGTAACTCATATTTGAAATAACACAAAATAAATAGAAATATTTTTTTTTGATCGGGCAAAATAAATAGAAATATTATTATAGATTTATTGGCAACGCCATATGTATATAATTAGGGTGTACACCCATTATCCAAACATAACTCTTGAGTTGCAAAGCATACAGCTGGGTTATCATTGCAGCACCAACAAGTATCAATACCAACTTCAGCGCAATCCTCGCGAAAAATGCAGATGAATTTATTAGGAATTACATTGCTTGCAAGCCTCCTGCTACTCCCGTCCTCATAGCCTATATTCACAAAATTTTCATAAGATAAACTATTAAAAGCTAAATCACACAAAATTATATATTAAAACAATTTAGTGTGAATTAATAGTGTATCACATATAGATGCAAATGTAAATGTGGACAAGTTTTTAAACAAATTCCATTAACATATATAATATATAATTTTTCTTTCTCAATAGTTTAGAATTACATATAGTATGCAATGAAATTTCACTTAGAGATATGCACACTTACATGATAAAGTTATTGCATTATATTTAAATTCATTGTCCATAGATATACTTACTTTCATGAGATCCGAACAATGCAGCAAAAAAGATCGTAATGAAGAGAATGAAATGAGTCAAATTGTAAGAAGCCATTGATTGATTGATCAGTAGTATTTCTAAGTTGATGAAATTTATATGATGGAGATCGATCGTATTTATAGTGTTCAGTTAGCCACACTACCAAGAGAATTTAATTCTTACTATTCTAGTTATATTCGTAACATTGCAGTAATATTATCTTTTTACTTATAAAAATACATATTTTACGAATAACTTGCTGCTAAAATTTGGGGTTTGTCAATTAAAAAATATCTCATTTTTGTAATCAACAAGGGAAATATTTGACTCAATTTTGATGTAATTTTCAAGCGCATTGTTTTTCATTAAAACCAGATGACCCTTGGAAGTCTGCTGATATTTTGAAAAAGACCTTAAAATGAAAAGTGTTTAAAATTCACCAAGTCTATTCAACCCCCCTTCTAGACTTCGATAAAAAGTTTCTACCCTAAAAACTGCCTTTGGGACCAACAACGGCTTCTGAAGGGAAAAAATGTGACAAAAAAGAGCAGTGCTAAATTTAGCCATAGATACCCACTACACTGTATATGTTGAAACATTTTGGAAAAAAAAATCATGAAAGTTCACGAGCTACCCCAACTACCCCTCTCCCACCATTAATAGCCCTATTCATCCCTCACAAATCTGAAATCACATTTCAATTTATCAATTCTCCCCAAAAAAGGAGAGCAAAACAACCGCGACGCTCCTCTATTTCCTGGTGATCGGAATAGTGGCCGATGGGGGCAACTTGCTGGCCACAAAGTGCTTGTTGGTGCTGCAACCGTGCCTTGCATTCGTGATGGCGAAGGCGGCAGCGTTGAGTAATGAATTACTAAGGACTGATAATGGATTGGAATATGTATCAGAAGAGTTTATCAATTTCTGCAGAGAAAAAGGTATTACTAGACACATGACAGTCCCAGCAAATCCTCAGCAAAATGGTCTTGCTGAAAGGATGAATAGGACAATCCTGGAAAAAGTCAAGAGCATGCTCTCAGATGCAAAGTTAGCCAAGGTATTTTGGGAGGGGGGTGAGACAGTTATTACAACATGTTATTTTATCAACAAGTCATCATCAGGTCATCTGATGAAGTGTGGTATAGAAGGGCCTCAGAATACAAGAACATGAAAGTCTTTGGTTGCTTAGCTTTTGCTCACATCAGGCAGGATAAGCTGGAACCTAGATCACTGAGATGTATCTTTATTGGTTATCCTAAAGGAGTAAAAGGATACAAGTTATGGTGTTTGGAACCTGGGCACAAATGGTGCATTGTCAGTAGAGATGTGATTTTCAAAGTCATGGGATACAATCAACCTATAAGCACACATGACTCAGATGGCATTCTTTCAGAAGAAGGTTTTCAGGTTGAGATGGAGACTCCTGACAGAAACTCAGGACAAGCAGATACTGAGGCAGATTCAGTACAAGTAGAATCTGAGGATTGTGAAACTGATGAACATTCTGACCACTCAATTTCAGATTCTGAAGGCCAAGACCTCAGGAATTATAGTTTAGAAAGAGACAGACACATGAGAAACATACACCCTCCAGCTAGATTTGGTCAAGCTAACATGGTGTCCTATGCCCTTACAACTGTTGAAAATGTGGAGCATCAGGAACCACAGAGTTATAATGAAGTTGTATCAGGTAAAGATAAAGAGAAATGAATATTGGCAATGACTGAAGAACTTTAGTCATTAGAGAAGAACAACACTTGGACCTTAGTGAACAAAGTTCAGGGATAGAAGGTAGTCAGTTCCAAGTGGATCTTGAAAAGGAAATCTGAAATGGGGTCAGGAGGAAAAGAGAAGCTGAGATACAAGGCAAGACTTGTGGCTAGAGGATTCACTCAGAGAGAGGGGATAGATTTCAACTAAGTATTCTCACAAGTTGTGAAACATTGTTCAACAAGAATTCTATTGTCAAAGGTAGCTCAGGAGGACTTAAAGCTTCAACAGTTAGATGTCAAGATAACCTTTCTACATGGAGATCTTGAAGAGAAAATACACATGCAACAACCTAAAGGTTTTATTTTACCAGGATATCGCGATAAGGTGTGTCTACTAAAGAAGACATTGTATGGACTTAAACAAAGTCCTAGGCAATGGTACAAGAAGTTTGACAGCTTTATGATCTCTATAGGCTTTACTAGATGCAGGTATGATAGTTGTGACTATCTTGAAAAATAAGGAAAGAAAGTACTTACATATCTGCTACTCTATGTGGATGACATGTTGGTTGCAAGCAAGAGTTCTGATAGAATTCAGAAGTTAAAAGCAAAGGTCAGTAACACATTTGACATGAAGGATTTGGGCAGTGCTAAGAGGATACTGGGCATGGAAATCATCAGAGATAAGAACAAAGGAAGGTTGCTTTTGACTCAGAAGGATTACATCCTGAAAATACTCAGGAGGTTCAACATGCATGAATCAAGGGTTGTATCTACTCCTCTGGGACAACAATTCAGACTGACAGCAGATCAGTATCTCAAGACAATAAAAAATAAGTCATAAACGAGTAAAATATCTTACTCAAATGGAATTGGTAGCATAATGTATGCTATGGTGTGTAGCAGACCAAATTTAGCACAAGCAGTCAGTGTGGTCAGTAGATTTATGTCAAATCCAGGAAAGATACACTGGGAGATTTTAAAGGATCATGAGATACTTAAAAGGTACTGAAAATCTGGGGTTACTCTTTGAAAAGACTAAGGGCATCACACAACCTCTACAAGGATATGTGAATTCAGATTATGTTGGGAGCATTGACATAAGGAAACCCATAAACGGATATTTGTTTACTTTATGGAACAACAATCAGTTGGAGAGCAGTACTCCAATAAATAGTGCCACTCTCAACTACTGAGGCTGAATATATTGCAATGACTGAAGTAGTAAAGGAAGCTATGTGGCTCAAAGGTATGATTAAAGAGTTTGGAATAAGTCAGAAAGAAATTGCAGTTCAGTGTGACAACCAGAGCACAATTCATTTAGTCAAGCATCAGGTCTATCATGAAAGATCCAAGCATATTGATGTGAGCCTTCATTTTGTGAGAGATGTGGTGAAGAAGAAAGTGATTTCAATGCAGAAGGTTTCTACTGAAGACAATGCAGCTGTTGGGACAATCTTAGTGTTTTGATTAGATCCCAAAACCCCTTGATGAATTAGCCTAAGTATAGTTCATCAGGATGATAGTTTCAGGATAGTCAGGTTAGAATAGAGTTTTCTATTTACAAGTATTCAGTTCAGGGGGAACGTGCTGAAGATTAAGACTGAAGGCGACGTCCCAGAAGTCTGAAGTCATAAGCATCTCCATCCCTAAAGGTCTTGATCGTCCTGAAGATGATCAACCTGAAGCTGAACCTGAGAAACCTGGAAAGAGTCCTGAAGCTGCGCTGAAGCCATCCTGAAGACAACCACTAATGAGGTCCATACTGAGTACACTAAGCATGCTCAGGGTACAATTTCATCAGTGAAGGGCAAAGTGTAACCTTCATCAGGCTGAATGTCACTCTGACATTCATAAGTCCTGACTTGGGCCTAGTATCAGTTTATCTGATACTTGTAAGTTCTGAAACCCAATGGTTACATGCGCAATGGAAGTCTCAGGAACAAAAGAATATTAGTGTCTCCAGAATAAGACAAACATTTATTCTGTGTAAAGAACGAGGAACTCAGAGTTATAAATGAACGAGGATCAGTAAAGTCAAAGTCGTAAAACTAGTCGTTGGACAAATGACCAGTTAGGAGGTGACACGTAAGTACGGAGACTGCGCGCATTTAATGTTTCTCAGAGGTGCAGGCGGCGAATCAGTATGTTACTATACTTAGTATGGGTTCTGTCAGACAAGGACAACCAAACCTGCACCTACCCTAAATGGATCTCTTCTAACGGATCTATTTCAAACCTCCCTATAAATACAGAAGAACTTGTCCCCATTCAAGGTTACGGGAAATTTCCAAGTTCAAGATTCCAAGCACTCAAAGCAAATTTGAAGCAACACTCTGAAGTTCTAAATTTCCCTAGTGTTGTAGTAGAAATCTATTCTGTATATTGCTTAGAGTGTTAATCCTTTCATTAGATATGTTTTGTTAGAAGGATAAGCACACCCTAGTTGGAAACGTGAATACCAATCCTCTCAGTCTGTGAGTTGGTTGGTTAGAAGGACTGGGACTTGTAAAACACCCAGGGGTCGATTCCTTAGCGAGGAAGAAGGCTACTCGTGTCCCTTGACACGTAAAAATCAAGTACCTATCCTCAGTGGTAGAGGGTAGCTTCCTGTTCAATCAGGTCGTGGATATAGGAGTTGGTTATCTTCGAACCACGTTAAAAACGTCCCCTTGTGCTGATTTACTTACCTGCTCAGGATCATATTGTCATCATACTAAACTGAGCATACTTGCATTGTTTTCAAACCATCAGGACTGATTCTTCATCCTGATCATTAAAACTGTTCACCAGCCTTAAACACATTTTCCTAAGCAATACTAATAAAGGTTTTCAGGAACTAAAACGAGTAGAAACTTAAGGGCTCACATTCCACACTAACTCTAGCTTACTGAGATAACTATCCAACTGACTTGCTTTCAAGCTGTCAGTAGGTGGGTTATCTCTACTGAGCATCTGAGAGCACACTCTGACTTAGCCTATTTGGTTCATTGTTGATCTGTCCCTGCTGCCCCTGAGGACCATCAGTTTAACTGAACACATCATGATCTTCCTGACTAAGTCTGAAAGAGCATTTTCCGGAGATTTCGGGAAAATATGACATCAGTGTATTCCCCCCCATACACTGATTTACTCATTTCGGGACCAACAAGTAGTATAAGAGTAGTGGTTCAAAAGACCACTGACTTTGTTTACCAATAGTTTCTGAAGAGAAACTTTTGGTGCTCAACGGAACTGATCTGTTTCTGAAAACTGCATATCATGGCATCCGGCTCTAAGCGCCTTGAAGGCAATCTTCATGAGTTCTCGGTTAGTAATTATGATTATTGGAAATTTAGGATTCTTGTCAATCTCTACTCCATACATGACCAGATGTTCCGGGTTATCGAGGAAGGTCCTATCACCTTCATGACTAATCGAGCGAGAACCTGGCCTGTACATGGAAATTCCCCAGTTCCAGCTCCAGGTTAAGAGCCTGTGGAGAGGTCCGCGCTTACTGCTGATCAGATTAAGCAAATCGGACTAGATAATGTTGCGAAGAACATTATACTCCACACCGTTTTTTACGAGAATTCAGTCAGGGTGATGCATCTCCAAACAACTAAGGAGATCTGGGAGGCCCTGAGAGAGATGAGCGAGGGTTCTGAAAAGATCAAGGAGAGCAAGCGGTATCTGGCTATCAGGAAGTTTGAGGATGCTTGAGGGAGAGTCCATCGATCAGATGGAAACTTGGTTCATTAAGATGATGAACGAGCTGGCAACCCTTGGGAAGGAGTTTCCCAAGAGGGAGTTGTCTTCGAAAATCCTGAATTGTCTCCCTGAAAGATGGGACACAAGTGTGATTCTTTTGAAAAATACTCAGGACCTCATGAAGGTCTCTCATTCTTACCTCTTCTCAGAGTTAAATGCTCTGGAGTTCGACCTCGATAAGAGGAAGAAGAAGAGCGAGGAGAGTAAGGACATGACTGAGGCGAAGATGCCTAAGAATGAGAAGAGCTTGGCTCTTAAGGCAGCTCCTGAGCCTGAGGCTGGATCGGGTTTGAGATCCCTGAAGGAGATGAATAGGGATGAGCTCGCCCTGGAGTACATCCTGATGACATAAAGATTTGAGAAGCTGAACTCTCGTGACCGCAGGTATTCCAGCCCTAGGAGGTCGAGTCCTCGGAGGGAGGAAAGAAGAGACTCTGACTCCAGGAGGGAGCGAGAAGAGCCTGAATGACTGAGAGATGAGAAAAGCTCCAGAAGGAGAGATAATGCGAGCCCAGAAGATCCAGCTCCAAACATGAAAGATCATCAGGGAGCAGAAGGGAGTCAGCAGAAAAGAGGTACACTGATAAACCGGGTGTTAGTGATGCAGATCAGTGCTATCACCGCAAGAAGACCGAGTATTATCTGTATGATTGTCCGGAGCTCAGTGCTCGAGAGAGAGAAGATTAGAGAGCAAAGAGAGATCTCTGGGCATCTGATCGGAGAGCTATGCTTGCTGAAGATTCCTCTGATTCTGATGGCCCAGTAAGTCGATCCCCTGAACTCTTCTCCGATGAAGAGTATGATGACCTCTGCCTGATGGTAGATGATGAGGAATGTTCTTCTGCCTCTTCTCCTGATCAAGCACCTGAGCTTAGCTCAGACTCATTAAGAGATCTCGACTTTCAGCTCGCTTTAGAGCAATTGATGGTCGATTTCTCAAGGCTGGAGGAGACTCATACTCACACAGTGGAGATTAATGCACAACTGACTGGTGAGAACGATCATCTTACTGAGTCTCTTAGAGTAAGAGACACTAAGGAGGCGCTGAGATTGTAAGCCTTCAGAAAGAGCTTCTTCATGTCTGTAATAGGAACGATGAGGCTCCATCTGAGGTTGAACGGCTCGATGCCGTGGTGACCTCTCTGATTGAGACACGTGATATTGATCGGTTCCTAGTTCATAAACAGTTGGATATTGAGCGGATCTATCTTTGCCAAATGCTTGATGCTGAGCTGTACACTCGCCTCAGGGGTGAGCGTGCTGTTTTAGGTCTTGAGCAAACGGCAAGGGAGATTACTGACCAACAGCTGGTGCTTCAGTACACCACTGAAATTGAGGCCCTGAAAAAGCACAATACGCACCTTGAGGAAAAGCTGGAGAAGTTACACAAGTCTACCCAAGTGGTGGATGAGTTAACAATGATCTCTCAGCATACCGATGGTGCTAAAGTAGAGTTGGGTTTTGATAAATCCAAAAACCCTAGGGTAAGAAAAAGGGAGTTGCTTCAGGGAGCAACTCTCAGAAGAAAGTGTTTGTCCCTGCCCAAACTGGTGACAAGGCTACAAGTGTTGCTCATTAGGACAAAGGCAAAGAGAAGGAGAAAACGCCTGCTGAACCTGTCAGGCAATAGGCTGAGGAACTCAGGCCAAAACTAAAGGAAAAGGCCAAGGTTCCTCACCAGAAGCCCAGGAAGACAGACCAAGGGAACCCTAAGGCTCAGCCTAGGAACCCTGAGGCTGCAAGGAATTCTACCCCAAGCACTTCTCAGGCTAAGCCTCAAAATGCTCAGGGTGGAAGGATTTTAGGCCAGAGGAGGCCTCAGGCAAGGCCAAGGGATACTGAGGTCCAGAAGCCTCAGGCAGGGCACAGGGCCCATCAGGAACGTCCTAATCCTGCTAGGAGAAGGACTGACCGGGTGGATCCTGAAGGGCAACGGAGAGCTGACTCTGATAACTATCAGGCCATACCTCATATGCCTAGAAGTCAGGCTCGAGCAGCTCCTTCTCAGGACAGACCTCAGCCCAATGCACCCAGGCCAAAGAGGAACAGGAGGTCGGCCCCCAAGAAGAAATCCAGGGCTCCTGAACCTCAGGCTGACACCCATACACCCTCAACTTCCAAGGCACCTAGGAAGAAGAGGATTGTGTATGTTGCTGTTTCAGGGAGACAGGTTTACACTTCTGATGCCATCAGAATTGTTAAGCAAATTTGGATCCCGAAGGGTATGGCTGACACTGTAGGACCCAATACTTGATGGGTACCTGAGGCCTGATTCTTTTCAGGTCACTGCGGGCTACAAAAAGAAGAGGGAGGATCTGAAGAAGGACTGGTACCTAGACTCAGGCTGTTCCAGGCACATGACCGGATTTCGTGATCTACTTCAGGACTACGTAGCTCAGGAAGGCCCGCAGGTTACCTTTGGTGATAACTCTAAGGGTTTCACCAGAGGGTTTGGTACTCTTGTTGTTGGCTCTGTTAAAGTGCTTAATGTATCCTATGTTGAAGGTCTTAGGCATAACCTGTTATCTGTTAGTCATTTTTGTGACCGCGGATTTAGTGTAGAATTTACCTCGAATATATGCCTTGTGAAAGAGAAATCTACACTACAGGTTCTTATTACCGGTGTCAGGAGAGGCAACATCTATTTTGCTGACTTTTAGAGCAGCTCTCCTGAAACTTGTTTGGTCGCTAAGAGTTCCTCCGAACTCAGTTGGCTTTGGCATAAGCGCCTGAGTCATCTTAACTTCAAGATTATTAACAAAATTTCTTGACTTTCTCTTGCAGAGGGTCTACCTAATTAAGTTTTTAGCAAAGACCACGTGTGCGGAGCATGTCAGGAAGGCAAGAAAATCAAAGCTTCATTCAAGGAGAAAGATGCCTTCTCAACTGACAGAGTGCTTCAGCTCCTGCACATGGATCTCTTTGGTCCGATTACTCCTATCAGTATGAATGGTAGGTAATATACCCTTGTTGTTGTCGATGATTATTCCAGGTACACATGAGTTATTTTCTTGCTGAATAAAAAGGAGACTCAGGTCAAGCTTCCATAGTTACTCAGGAAACTGAGTACAGAACAGGGTCAGAGCATCGTCAAGATCAGATCAGATCGGGGAACGAAGTTTATTAACTCTTATATAACTGATTTTTATACTGACCTTGGCATTGCTCATGAGACTTCTGCAGCCAGGACTCCACAACAGAATGGAGTAGCTGAGAGAAGGAACCGGACCCTGAAGGAAGCTGCCCGGACCATGTTGGCTGAGTTAGGACTGCCCAACAAGTACTGGGCTGAATCAATCAACACTGCTTGCTACACTCAAAACCGATCTATGCTGAACAAACAACATGCTCAGACGCCCTATGAAACATGGAACAAGAGGAAGCCTCGCATCTCTTATTTCCATATTTTTTCGTGTAAGTATTTCATCCTGAACAATGGGAAAGACCAGCTTAAAGTCTTTGATAGCAAGTCTGATGAGGGAGTTTTCTTAGGATACTCCTTAGTCAGCAAAGCTTTCAGGGTGTATAACTGTCGGACCCTTTGTGTGGAGGAAACACCTCATGTTGTGTTTGATGAGACTGCATCAGTGCGTAGAAAACAGGTTCCAGGTCCTGACACTGAGGGGGTTACCAAGAGGGTGACAAGACTGAGCCTGAAGTAAAATCCTGAATTCAAGGTCAAGCTTGTACATGCTCCCATGGGATAGAATGATGATGACGATCAGGATGGACCTCAGGCCAACCCTCAACAAGCCCCAGCCTCGGAGAATGTTAAGTCTCAAATGGAGGGACACACTCAACTTGACTGTCGGTGATGATGCTTCTGCACCTGAGACAGTTACTGAGTCCAACTCTGATTGGGAAAACAATGTCCCTGACATTGGACAAACCTCAGGGAATGGCTTAGTATCCCCTGTTCTTGCTCATTCCGCTTCTTTGCCTACTATAGTTGAGACTAATGTTTCAGGATCAGGCGAGGGAATTTCAGCAGCTGCTCCCAGCGTCCGGTCAGCAGGAGGTGTAGGCTATGTGATCACTCATTGGCAGATATCATTGGTGATATCAATGAGGGGGTTTGGACAAGGTTGTTCCATGGCGAGAGCGCTATATTTTGTTGTTTCCTATATGATCAGGAACTTAAGAACATAGAAGAAGCTCTTGCTGACCCCAACTGGATCATAGCCACGCAGGATGAGCTCAATCAGTTTGAGCGGAATCAGGTTTGGGAGTTAGTGGATAGACCTAGGCGTTAACATGTCATTGGTACCAAGTGGGTCTTCAAGAACAAGAGGGATGAGAAGAATGTTGTTGTCAGGAACAAGGCCAGACTAGTGGCAAAGGGTTACTCTCAGGCCGTAGGGATTGACTCTGATGAGACCTTCGCTCCAGTCGCAAGGTTGGAAGCAATCAGGTTGTTCTTGGCTTATGCACAATTTAAGAAGTTCAAGGTGTATCAGATGGACGTAAAGAGCGCTTTCCTGAATGGAGTTCTGAACGAGGAGGTTTATGTGGAAAAACCTCCTGGGTTCGAAGTTGGTGAGAAGGTGTATCACCTGAAGAAAGCACTTTATGGCCTTAAACAAGCTCCTAGAGCTTGGTATGATACTCTCTCCCAGTTCCTGATCGACCATGGGTTCGTGAAAGGAACAGTGGACAGAAACCTCTTCAGGATATCCAAAGGGGAGGACATTCTCTTAGTCCAAATTTATGTGGATGACATAATTTTTGGATCACAAAACCTGAAGCTTTATGAGAAATTCTCCAAGCTGATGACGGGGAAATTTGAGATGTCAATGATGGGAGAAATGAACTTCTTCTTAGGTCTTCAGGTCAGGCAACTTGACTCTGGAATCTTCATCAATCATCCAAGTATACGAGGGACTTGATTCAGAAGTTTGGAGTTCAGTCCAGCAAAGTCTCGCGTATTCCCATAAACAAAAATGAGAAGCTGGATCCTGACAAGGAGGGAAGCTCAGTAGATCAGACTGAATATAGGGCACTGATTGATTCATTGTTGTACCTGACTGCAGGTCATCCTGACATCACCTATGTAGTTGGAGTTTGTGCGAGGTATCAATCTGATCCGAAGAAGAGTCATCTAGAGAGTGCCAAAAAGATTCTGAAATACTTGAAGGGTACAGTCAACTTAGGACTTTGGTATCCCTCTGATGACAACCTAGAACTGACAGGTTATTCTGATGCTAATTATGGAGGTTGTAGGATTGATAGGAAATCAACCACAGGCACATGTCAGTTTCTAGGGATCAAATTGTTCTCTTGGTTTTCTAAGAAGCGAACCAGTGTTGCAACGTCTACAACTGAGGCTGAATATATGGCGGCAGGCAGTGGTTGCTCCCAAATCCTTTGGTTGAAGCAACAACTGAGAGACTACCAAATAGATGCTACTGAAGTCCCAATTTATTGTGATAATAACAGTGCCATAGCCATATCCCAAAACCCAGTCTTACACACAAGGTGTAAGCATGTAGACATCAGGCATCACTTCATAAGAGATCATGTTGAGAAGAAGGATATAAGGATGGAGAGGATCCCTACTGACAAACAGAGAGCTGACATCCTTACTAAGGCTTTGCCTGAAACCATGTTTGTTGAGCAGTCAGTAGAGTTAGGACTTCTTGATCCCATGCGTAGAGGATTCAGTATGAATCTCGGTTCAAGATTGAACAAGGTGGTCAGGAGGGATGATTAACTCAGGTATGGGGGGAATACACAGATGTCAGATTTTTCCGAAAGACTAAGAAAAATGCTCTTACACAATCAATCAGGAAGCTCCTCATGATACTCAGCAAAACTGATAGTCCGCAGGGGTAGCAGGGACAAGTCAGTAATGGAGTCAGATAGGCTGAGTGTGAGTGATGTTCTCAGAAGCTCAGTAGAGATAACAAACCTACTGACTACTCGGAAGTAAGTCAGTTGGACTACTATCTCAGTGAGCTAGAGTACGTGCGGAATGTGAGCCCTTAGTTTCTACTCGTTTTAATTTCTGAAAACGTTTTCTGAGTTTGCTTAGTAAATTGGTGGTTAAGGCTGATGCACAGTATTAGGACTCAGGATGATTGATTCAGCCTGAAGATCAAAACAATGCAGTATGCTCAGTTTAATATGAATGACAATTATGATCCTGAGTAAGAAAGTAAATCAGCACACAAGGGTCTTTTTAACGTGGTTCGGAGATAACCAACTCCTACGTCCACGACCTGATTTAACAGGAAGCTATCCTCAACACTATGAGGATAGGTACTTGGGTTTTACGTGCCAAGGGACATGAATAACCAACTTCCTCTCTTAGGAACAGACCCCTGGGTGGTTTTACAAGTCCCAGTCCTTCTAACCAACCAATCTCACACCCTGAGTGGTTTGGTATTCTTGGTTTCCAACTAAGGATAGCCCTAGCAATACCAAGCAATGCTAAAGATTAGAGCTATCAAAACTAAGCAAATACAGAGTGAATCCTACTACAACACTAGGGAAATTTAATTGCAGAGTGTTGTTCAAAGTATGCTTTGAGTGCTTGGATTCTTGAGAGTTTTCACATGGAAATTTCCCGTTAGCCTTGAATGGGTGCAAGGCTTTCCATATTTATAGGCAAGATTCAAAATAGATCCATTGGAGGAGATCTACCCAAATCCTTCCTATTTTAGGGTGGTTGCAGGCTAGATGTACTATTGACCTAATTACCATGCTTAATCTGGCAATTTTTGTCCCGCAGCCTGCAACTCTGAGACGCATTAAATGCCACATTAACTGCAGCGCAGACTCCGTACATGCGTGTCAAAAGATCATTGGTTCTCCGTACAAACGGCTAGTTGACCACCTGACACTTGTCCTTCCTCGTACATTCAATACTCTGAGTCTCTTGTTAATAACTCAGCCTGAATGTTTGTCTTTATCGGAGTCCTACTGACATTATCTTTGTCTCTTTGTCCCATAGCATAAATAACCTTTTTGCTTTGGACTTACATGGATCAGGTAAACTGAAC
>JAPKLY010000342.1:79359-230266 GCA_026898435.1 Prunella vulgaris | reverse complement strand
TACTATTGACCTAATTACCATGCTTAATCTGGCAATTTTTGTCCCGCAGCCTGCAACTCTGAGACGCATTAAATGCCACATTAACTGCAGCGCAGACTCCGTACATGCGTGTCAAAAGATCATTGGTTCTCCGTACAAACGGCTAGTTGACCACCTGACACTTGTCCTTCCTCGTACATTCAATACTCTGAGTCTCTTGTTAATAACTCAGCCTGAATGTTTGTCTTTATCGGAGTCCTACTGACATTCTCTTTATCTCTTTGTCCCATAGCATAAATAACCTTTTTGCTTTGGACTTACATGGATCAGGTAAACTGAACCAAGGCCTAAGTCAGGTCTTACGAGTATTCAGCTCGGCCTGATAAGTTATTTAGCCCAGTATATGTAACCTTTTGGCTTTGGACTTACATGAGTCAGATAAACTGACTCAAGGCCTAAGTCAGGTCTTATGAGCATTCAGCTCAGCCTGATAGGTTACACTTACTCTTCACTGACTAAGTTCTGACCTGAGCATGCTTAGTGTACTCAGTAGAAACATCAGCCAATGGTACTCCGGATTGTCTTCAGGATGGATCTTCAAGCTTCGGTCTTCAGCTTCAGTTCAGGCAATCTTCATCAAGACTTACTCTGACCTTCTTCAGGGCGAGTTGCACTTCAGTCTTCAGGAAATTGGGTCGACTCCAATATTCTTCAGTCTTCAATACGTTCCCCCTAAACTGAATCCCTAACCTGACTAACCTGATCTAGACAATCCTGATTAACTGTACTTAGGCACATTCATCAGGGGTTTTGGGATCTAATCAAAATACTCAGATTGTCCCAACAATTTCCCCCTTTTCGATGATGCCAAAACCCTTAAGCAAATTTCTATTCATCTATACAATCAACTGACTTAGTCAGTGAAACAACTTAGTACCTCCTGACAGACTAGGCACTTAGTCTATAAGATGAAAACAAGGAATGGGTTAGTACAGTTCTTGATAAGGATGCTGAAAAGTAAATTCAGGAATCAACAAGAAGCTGTACTCAGGAAAATTAAATAACTTCATTGATTGATATAAGAGTTACAATTATCCTGAAGCTATTACAATTTCTTGAACAACTAACTCCTGAGCCAGCTACTCTTCATCCTTATCCCAAACAGCCTGAGGAATTTCATACATCTCCAAGACTCGGTTCAGGATCTTCTTCATCCTGTTCCGATCACCAACTGTACCGGCAACATGTCCTATCTGACGACTTCTTCTGATATTACCTTCTGGTCCAGTTACTTGGAGTTCCTGAAGAGTGGAGGAGGGTACTTGATGAATTCCGGCGGAGCGATCTCTACACCTTCAGTGTCAGCAAGTCTGATGATTTCAGCCCAGAGATCTGAGTGCTCTTGCGCCATCCAGTGGTGGAGAATGACATATTTGTCTTCATTCAGTTCGTCCCATAACCCCATCACGTAGAATAGATATGCCCATCTATTCCGGATTGGAATCCATACCTCCAACATTTCCACAGGAATGAAATCCTCAACCATCTGAAGTGGAGGAGGGCCCTGACCTGGATTGACAACCATCTTTCTCTGAGTCTTCTTTCGAGATCCAGAAGGCACAAACTTTTGCTTCTGAACCTGTGAAATTAGGTACTCTTGGTTTTCTTTTAAGCGCTGGATCTGACTGAGTAGCGAAATCTCCTTCATCTTCGCTTGCTTCTCCGACTCAGTCATCACCACTTTCTTCTGAGTTGTCGTTCCAGGGTGCAGTCCTTCCTCCAATTCAGTGTAAAGGGACTCAAGGGCGGGATCCTCCGAGGACCTCAACCTCTTTAGATCTGATCCTTCAGCAGACTCGGCGAAAGACACAGACCTCGTTCTCTTTCTGTCCGCAACTTTCAGTTCAGGGGGCAATACTTCTTTTTGCCTTTTCCGGCAGCAATTTGCTTCTTCCCTTCCCCCTTTTTGGCATCAACCTCGTTGATCTTCCCAACGACTTCCTCGACTGATCCTGCCAAAATTTTGAACTGATCCGCCATTTTCTGCTGCTTGCCCTGAATGTGTCCGATCTGATTTGCCATTCCTCTCAAACAGGAACTAAGCCCCTTAATGGCTTCATTGTGCTCCAGTTTCAGCCTGCCTTCCACATCTGCCATCCTGGAGTCCAAGGCTTGCCTGATTTCCTCCTTCTCTTGCACTGACATCTGACTCAGCATTTCTGCCTTCAGTTCGTCTTTGAGCTGAGCAACCTTCGCATCGACCAGCTGATCAACCCTCTCCTTCAGCTGCTGATCGAGGAATTTGTTTAGCTTTTCATCCTGCTCAGCTCGCAGGTTTGCAGTCATCTCATTGCAGTTTTGAACTGACTCCTTTGCCAGTTGGCACACTGCTTCTACCCGAATTGAGTGATTTGTCTCAGTCAGTACAAGGACATCCTCAGCAATGGCAAAGCCTTTGACCATCTCGTCGTGATCCCGGTTCACTTTCTTCAGTCGCTGATTGACCAGTCCAGTAGTTTGATTGAAGCGATGAAGTCTTTTGTTGTGGGCATTGAGTTTGCGGCGGATAGAAGTCAGGTTCCGCTGCCATGCCCGTTTCTTCTGAATTTTCTTTTTGGGGATTCGGACAAGATCTCGTGAACCCTCTCCTGATGCCTCAGCAGCCCCGGGTTCGAGGGGTGTGTCATCGGCCAGTGCACTGATCATATCAATCGCACCTTGCCGATCGGTCTCAGCAATCTCTATCACCTCCTTCTCCCCTTCCTTCTTAGGTTGATCCACTTCCTGGGCAACCACCTGATTTTCTCCCCGAGCCTCTCTGTGGGGAACTATTGCCAGTTCCATCCCATCTCCTTCTCTTTCGGACTCAGCAGTTTGTGCCTCAGGATAAATCCTTCGGACTGTCTTGATAAAATCAGTAATCTTAATCAGATGGTGTAGAGAGTTTACCTCAAAGTGATCAAATAAAGCTGCTTCATCATCAGCCAGCTTTTCCCATCCTTTCACCTCACCCAGCTGACCAAGTTCAGGCCAAGTGGCACTTCAGATCATGGCGTATGTACGAAGCTGCACCACTGCCTCTTTCTGAGTTGGGGAGAGATCAGGGAATCTCTTGTCCACTACTTCAGCTGCCCTTCCCCTAGCCACAACTTCGAAGTCAGGAAGAAGTGTCTCATCAGGCACGGGGAATGGCCATGGTGCCTCAGCTTGCACCGGTTCAGCCTCCTGCCTACTTTTATTACCTTTGCTGCTTTCAGCAGCAATAGGTGCCCCCTAACCCTCATCAGATTGGACCTGTTCATCCTGATATTCTGATACAACATTGAGGATCTGATCGTCAGCCAAGTCTTGCTCAAGGACAAATGGCGTCGAATATGAGGGTGCAACTTCTGGAATGGCAGCAATAGGAGAAACCTCTAGGGCAGTCTGAACAGGTTCCCCCTCCGGAGTTGCTTGCTGAGCCTCTTCTTCAGCACCATTCTCTTCCACAAGCTTTTTCTCTCGCTCCTCTGAGCCGGGATATTTGAACTTCAGTGTCTATTTCTTAGGTCCAGAAGATTTGGATTTTTCCTCCGCTGGGTTCTTGACTAGAGCCCCTGAAGACTTGCTTGCCTGAGCCTTGACTCCTCCAGTCGTGCTCGCCTGAGCCTTCTTCAGGGTCCTCATTTTCTTCTTCTTCGTACCAACATCACCGGAAAAAGTTCTGAAGAGGTCAACTTTCGCTGGAATCTCGAGTGATTGAGCCTGATCAACATCTCCGATAGCCAACATCTCCAAGATCAGAGAGATCTTGGTGCCAAAGTGCATCTTTGCTTCAAATGTCGCCTGACCCTCCGGCGAATATTTGATTTTATTGGTCTCAGCCACCAGTAATTGGAGAAAGTATTCCTCCCAGTTGAAGGCGTGCAAAGCTGCATCTTTGATAGCCATCATGACATACAACTTTGGACTGGAGATCTGCTCCAATCCTCCAGCAATCCCCATCACTCCCTGACTAGTCAGGTCGAAGAAGTGACAGTTTGGTGTCCTCAGCACCGACTTGTTCAATCCTGCCTTTAGAGGAACGTCTTCATCACAAAGGGACTGAAGATAGTCCTTCTCATCACCAACCCCATAATCCACTGGGTTACGCCCAGAATAAGGAAGATTAAACATCTCCTTAATATTCTGCCTTATGTTGATGGTGACCCACTTCCTCATCATCTCATCTTCACCATTCTTCCCTTTCACACAAGAAGTCAAAGGAATGCAGGTTTCCCATTCTTGAGTGTCCTTGTTCTGCCCCATCTTCAAGTAGAATGCAGCAACAAGTCGAGGATGAAGTCTCTTGGGCTTCGCTGTGATGAACAGTAATAGCCATGCATTTTCAAACAAATCTTTCACGGACATAATATCTGGGTGATTAGAAGAGAAATCACCAAAGGGTTCCCAGCATATCTCATTCCGTAAATGGAATAGATTCCCAAAGAATAAATCAGCAGAAGGTGAGGCCATGATCAAGATATGAAGTGTTGGGACAATCTGAGTATTTTGATTAGATCCCAAAACCCCTGATGAATTTACCTAAGTACAGTTAATCAGGATTGTCTAGATCAGGTTAGTCAGGTTAGGGATTCAGTTCAGGGGGAACGTATTGAAGACTGAAGAATATTGGAGTCGACCCAATTGCCTGAAGTCTGAAGTGCAACTCGCCCTGAATAAGGCCAGAGTCAGTCTTGCTGAAGATTGCCTGAACTGAAACTGAAGGCCGAAGCTTGAAGATCCATCCTGAAGAGAATCCGGAGTACCATTGGTTGATGTTTCTACTGAGTACACTAAGCATGCTCAGATCAGAACTTAGTCAGTGAAGAGTAAGTGTAACCTATCAGGCCGAGCTGAATGCTCATAAGACCTGACTTAGGCCTTGAGTCAGTTTATCTGACTCATGTAAATCCAAAGCCAAAAGGTTACATATACTGGGTTGAATAACCTATCAGGCCGAGTTGAATACTCGTAAGACCCGACTTAGGCCTTGGTTCAGTTTACCTGATCCATGTAAGTCCAAAGCAAAAAGGTTATTTATGCTATGGGACAAAGAGACAAAGAGAATGTCAGTAGGACTCCGATAAAGACAAACATTCAGGCTAAGTTATTAACAAGAGACTCAGAGTATTGAATGTACGAGGAAGAACAAATGTCAGATGGTCAACTAGCAGTTTATACGGAGAGCCAATGATCTTTTGACACGCATGTACGTAGTCTGCACAGCAGTTAATGCAGCATTTAATGCGTCTCAGAGTTGCAGGCGGCGGGACAAAAATTGCCAGATTAAGCATGGTAATTAGGTCAATAGTACATCTAGCCTGCAACCACCCTAAAATAGGAAGGATTTGGGTAGATCTCCTCCAACGGATCTATTTTGAATCTTGCCTATAAATATGGAGAGCCTTGCACCCATTCAAGGCTAACGAGAAATTTCCATGTGAAAACTCTCAAGAATCCAAGCACTCAAAGCATACTTTGAACAACACTCTGCAATTAAATTTCCCTAGTGTTGTAGTAGGATTCACTCTGTATTTGCTTATTTTTGATAGCTCTAATCTTTAGCATTGCTTTGTATTGCTAGGGCTATCCTTAGTTGGAAACCAAGAATACCAAACCACTCAGGGTGTGAGATTGATTGGTTAGAAGGACTGGGACTTGTAAAACCACCCAGGGGTCAGTTCCTAAGAGAGGAAGTTGGTTATTCGTGTCCCTTGGCACGTAAAACCCAAGTACCTATCCTCAGAGTTTTGAGAATAGCTTCCTGTTAAATCAGGTCGTGGACGTAGGAGTTGGTTATCTCCGAACCACGTTAAAAAGACCCTTGTGTGCTGATCTACCTTCTTGTTCAGGATCATAATTGAGCATACTGCATTGTTTTGATCTTCAGGCTGAATCAATCATCCTGAGTCCTAATACTTTGCACCAGCCTTAACCACCAATTCACTAAGCAAACTCAGAAAATGTTTTCAAAAATTAAAACGAGTAGAAACTAAGGGCTCACATTCCGCACATACTCTAGCTCACTGAGATAGTAGTCCAACTGACTTGCTTCCGAGCAGTCAGTAGGTTTGTTATCTCTACTGAGCTTCTGAGCACATCACTCACGCTCAGCCTATCTGACTCCATTACTGACTTGTCCCTGCTGCCCCTGCGGACTATCAGTTTTGCTGAGTATCATCAGGATCTTCCTGACTGATTGTGTAAGAGCATTTTTTCGAGTCTTTCGGAAAAATCTGACATCAGTGTATTCCTCCCCCATACACTGATTATACTCATTTCGGGACCAACATGAAGATATGAAGGAAAGCAATTAGCATAGAGAAATATAGCAAGGAAAATATTTGAGTGCGTAAAGGTCGCATAGACAAAAACTTCCCTTATTTATACTAAAATCCAGTTTTAATCGGACGACTCAGAAAATATGACTTATGAGATTCAATAGTTTAGATTAAAGCGATTAAAATGCATGGATGCGGATTGAGCCTTTTCGGTTTTCAAAGTTAATGATTCAAAAACTTTATTGAAAACTGTTCCCGCCTAGTTTGCATTAAATGCGCGTCAGAGCATGTCCGTATTTAATTCAAATAATTGCTTTAACTAATAACTGAATAATAAATGAACGGTTGAGATTAGGTGACAAAAAGATTTGATTTGACAACTTGACAAACAGTATCAAGAATGATGCAAGCAAGATATGATGACTAAAAATAATTCAGGAAACATACCAGTCAGTCAGATTTTGATATCTGACTGATACCACATTCGACCTATCAGGGTGACAAGCCCTGAACTCAGTGTCCTGAACTTTAGTCAGTCTATACTGACCATCCTTTCTTACTGAATGTTCCCCCTTCAACCATTCACTCTCTACACCTTCATTCAGATCCTTAGTTAGTCATTCCCCCTGACCTTATGCATGCTGAACTGGGATTTAGATTGAATCTCCTAAGCCTGGGTCAAGGAGTCCTAACTCTACTGACAACTCAACAAACCTGGTTTCAGGCAAAGCCTTAGTCAGGATGTCAGCTCTCTGCTTGTTAGTAGGGACCCTTTCCATCCTGATATCCTTCTTCTCAACATGATCTCTTATAAGACTGGGTTTTGGGATATGGCAATAGCACTATTGTTGTCACAATATATTGGGACTTCAGTGGCCTCTATTTGGTAGTCTCTCAGTTGTTGCTTCAACCAAAGGATCTGGGAGCAACAACTGCCTGCCGCCATATACTCAGCCTCAGTAGTAGATGTTACAACAGTTGTTTGTTTCTTTGAAAACCAAGAGATCAGTTTGCTCCCTAGAAACTGACATGTGCCTATAGTCGATTTCCTATCAAGTCTACAACCTCCATAATCTGCATCTGAATAGCCAGTCAGTTCTAGGTTGTCATCAGAGGAATACCAAAGTCCTAAATTGACTGTACCTTTCAGGTATTTCAATATCTTTTTGGCACTCTCTAGATGACTCTTTTTCGGATCTGACTGATATCTTGCACAAACTTCGACTACATAAGTGATGTCAGGACGACTTGCAGCCAGGTACAATAAAGATCCAATCAGTGCTCTATATTCAGTCTGATTCACTGAGGCTCCCTCTTTGTCAGGATCCAGCTTCTCATTTGTGTTCATCGGAATACGTGAGACTTTGCTGGTCTGAACTCCAAATTTCTGAATTTAGTCCCTCGCATACTTGGACTGATTTATGAAAATTCCGGAGTCAGATTGCCTGACTTGGAGACCCAGAAAGAAGTTCATCTCTCCCATCATTGACATCTCAAATTTCCCAGTCATCAGTTTGGAGAATTTCTCACAAAGCTTTAGATTAGGAGATCCAAATATTATGTCATCCACATAAATCTGAACCAAGAGAATGTCCTCCCCTTCGGATATCCTGAAGAGGGTCCTGTCCGGTGTTCCTTTCACGAACCCGTGGTCTATCAGGAACTGGGAAAGTGTATCATACCAAGCTCTCGGAGCTTGCTTCAGGCCATAAAGAGCTTTCTTCTGGTGATATACTTTATTCCCAACTTCGAACCCTGGAGGTTGTTCCACATAAACCTCCTCGTTCAATACACCATTCAGAAAAGCACTCTCCACGTCCATCTGATACACTTTGAACTTCTTGAATGTTGCATATGCCAAAAATAGCTTGATTGCCTCTAACCTTGCGACCGGAGCAAAGGTCTCATCATAGTCGATTCCTTCAGCCTGAGAGTAACCCTTTGCCACTAGTCTGGCCTTATTTCTGACAACAACATTATTCTCATCCCTCTTGTTCTTGAAGACCCACTTGGTGCCAATAACATGTTAACTCCTAGGTCTCTCAACTAACTCCCAAACCTGATTCCGCTCAAACTGATTGAGCTCATCCTGCATGGCTAGGATCCAATTGGGGTCTGCAAGAGCTTCTTCTGTGTTCTTAGGTTCCTGATCACTTCGGAAACAACAAAACATAGCACTCTCACGGAAGGACAACCTTGTCCTGACCCCCTCATTGACATCACCAATGATATCAGCCAATGAGTGATCATCTAGCCACCGCCTCCTGCTGACGACTGCATTGGGAGCTGCTGACGTTTCCTCGCCTGATCATGAAATGTTAGTCTCGACAATAATAGGCAAAGAACAGGAACGAGCAAGAACAGGGAATACTGTATCATTTCCTGAGGGTTGACCAATATCAGGGACATTGTTTCCCCCTACAGTGTTGGACTCAGTAACTATCTCAGGTGCGATAGCATCATCACCGACAGTACGTACCTCAGGTTGAGTCTGTGCCTGCGTCTGAGACTCAATATTCTCCGAGGCTGGGGCTTGCTGAGGGTTGGCCTGAGGTCCATCCTGATCATCATCATCATCCCATCTCTTGGGAGCATTCACCATTTTGATCTTGAACTCAGGATTCTTCAGGCTCAGTCTTGTCACCCTCTTGGTAACCCTCTCAGTGTCAGGACTCGGAACCTATTTTCTAAGCACTGATGCAGTCTCGTCAAACACAACATGAGGTGTTTCCTCCACACAAAGGGTCCGACAGTTATACACCCTGAAAGCTTTGCTGACTGAGGAGTATCCTAAGAAAACTCCCTCATCAGACTTGCTATCAAAGGCTTTAAACTGGTCTTTCCCATTGTTCAGGATGAAACACTTACACCCAAAAATATGGAAATAGGAGATGCGAGGCTTCCTTTTATTCCAAGTTTCATAAGGTGTCTGAGCATGTTGTTTGTTCAGCATAGATCGGTTCTGAGTGTAGCAAGCAGTGTTGATTACTTCAGCCCAGTACTTCTTGGGCAGGCCTGACTCAGCCAACATGGTCCAGGAAGCTTCCTTCAGGGTCTGGTTCCTTCTCTCAGCTACCCTATTCTGCTGAGGGGTCCTGGCTGCAGAAGTCTCATGAGCAATACCAAGTTCAGTACAAAAATCAGTTATAATTGAGTTAATAAACTCAGTTCCCCGATCTGATCTGATCCAGATGATGCTCTGACCCTGTTCAGTACTCAATTTCTTGAGTAACTCCGGAAGCTTAACCTGAGTCTCCTTCTTGTTCAGCAAGAAAATAACCCATGTGTACCTGGAATAATCATCAACAACAACAAGGGTATATTTCTACCATTCATGCTGACAGGAGTAATCGGACCAAAGAGATCCATGTGCAGGAGCTGAAGCACTCTGTCAGTTGAGAAGGCATCTTTCTCCTTGAATGAAGCTTTGGTTTGCTTGCCTCCCTGACATGCTCCGCACACGTGGTCTTTGCTAAAAACTTCATTGGGTAGACCTTCTACAAGAGAAAGTCGAGAGATTTTGTTAATAATCTTGAAGTTTAAGTGACTCAGGCGTTTATGCCAAAGCCAACTGAGCTCAGATGAGCTCTTAGCGACCAAACAAGTTTCAGGAGAGCTTCTCTTGAAGTCAGCAAAATAAACGTTGCCTCTCCTGACACCTGTAATCAGTACCTGCAGTGTAGATTTATCTTTCACAAGGCATATGTTAGATGTAAACTCTACACTATATCCTCGGTCACAAAACTGACTGACTGAAAGAAGGTTATGCCTAAGACCCTCAACATAGGATACATTAAGCACTCTAACAGAACCAACAACAAGGGTACCGAATCCTTTGGTGAAACGCTTAGAGTTATCACCAAAAATTACCTGCGAGCCTTTCTGAGCTACGAAGTCATGAGGGAGATCACGAAATCCGGTCATGTGCCTGGAACACCCTGAGTCCAAGTACCAGTCCTTCATCAGATCCTCCTTCCTCTTCTTGTAGCTCGCAGCGACCTGAAAAGAATCAGGCCTCAGGTACCCATCTCGTATTGGGTCCTACAGTGTCAGCCATACCCTTCGGGATCCAGATTTGTTTAACAATTCTGATGGCATCAGAAGTGTAAACCTGTCTCCCTGAAACATCAACATGCACTGTCTTCTTCTTCCTTTGTGCCTGGGAAGTTGAGGGTGTATGTGTGTCAGCCTTAGGTTCAGGAGCCCTGGATTGATTCCTGGGGGCGGGCCTCCTGTTCCTCCTTGGCCTGGGTGCATTGGGCTGAGGTCTGTCCTGAGAAGGAACAGCTCGGGCCTGACCTCTAGGCACTTGATGTCTGGCCTGAGGGTTATCAGAGTCACTTGGTTTGTCCTTCTCCTTTGAGGATTGGGACGTTCCTGATGGGCACTGTGCCCTGTCTGAGACCTCTGGACCTCAGTAGTCTTTGGCCTTGCCTGAGGTTCCCTCTGGCCTAAGTTCCTTCTACCCTGAGTACTTTGAGGCTGAGCCTGAGAAGTGCTTGGAGCAGAATTCCTTCGGGCCTGAGAATTCCTAGGCTGAGCCTTGGAGTTTCCTTGGTCCTTCTTCCTCAGCTCAGGATGAGGAGCCTGGGCCCTTCCCTTAGGTTTCGGCCTAGATTCCTCAGTCCTTTGCCTGACAGGTTCAGGCACTTTCTCCTTCCCTTTGCCTTTATCCTGACGAGCAACACTTGGGCTCTTGTCGTCAGTTTGGGCAGGGACAAACTTCTTCTGAGAGTTGCTCCCTGAAGCACCTCTCTTCTTCTTGCCCTTTGGGTCTTTAGAGGCATCATAGCCTAACCCAACTTTTGCACCATCAGTCAGCTGAGAGAAACTTGTTAACTCATCAACTACTTGGGAAGATGTGTGTAACTTCTTCAGCTTTTTCTCAAGGTGCCCATTTGCCTTTTTCAGGGCCTCAATCTCAGTGGTGTACTGAAGCACCAGTTTCTGCTGAGCATTCTCTTTTGAGATCAGCTCAAGATCCCAAGCGGTTTGCTCAGCACTGAGATGAGCTTGCCACTCAGTTTCGAACATCTCTCTCAGAGCAATACGCTCAATCATCTGCTGTTCCCGAGCAAGGAACTGATCAGTGTCACGAGTCTCAATCAGCGAGCTGATTATAGCATTGAGTCTTTCAACCGCCACTGGAGTTTCATCATGCCTATTCCGGGCATGAAGCAACTCATCCTGGAGGTTTACTAACCTCAGTGCTTCCTCAGTATCTCTCACTCTGAGAGACTCAGTTAACCGATCGTTCTCACCACTCAGTTGTGCATTCACATCCACTGTGTGAATATGAGTCTCCTGTAGCCTCGAGAAATCAGCCTTCAATTGATCTAAAGTGAGCTGAAGGTCGAGATCTCTTGCTGGGTCTGAGCTAAGCTTAGGTGCGTGATCAGGAGAAGAGGCAGAAGAACATACCTCATCATCTGCCATCAGGCAGATATCATCATACTCCTCATAGGAGAAGAGTTCAGGGGACTGGCGTCCTGGGCCATCTGAATTTGAGGAATCCTCAGCAAGCATTGCTCTCCGGTCTGATGCCCTGAGCTCTCTGTTGGCTCTCCGATCTTCTCTCTTACGAGTACTGAGCTCCAGACAATCATACTGATAATGTCCGGTCTTGTGGCAGTGGTAACACTGATCTACATCAGAAACACCCTTTTTGTCAGTGTACCTTTTATCAGATGGCTCCCTCCGGCTCCCTGATGATCTTTCAGGCTTGAAGCTGGATCTTCTAGGATCAGCATCATCTCTCCTCTTGGAGTTTTTCTCATCTCTGTGCCGCTCAGGCTCATCTCGTTCTCTCCTGGATTCAGAACCCCTCCTCTTTTCCCTCCGGGGGCACGATCTCCTGGGGCTGGAATACCTGCGGTCACGATTGTCAGTATAAAACTTCTTATACCTGCCGAAACGAGAGTTCAGCTTCTCTAATCATCGTGCCATCAGGCTGTATTCCAGGGCTAGCTCATCCTTGTTCATCTCTCTGAGTGATTTCGAGCCAGATCCAGCCTCAGGCTCAGGAGTAGCTTTAAGAGCCACTCTCTTTTCTTTCTCAGGTGTCTTCTCCTCACTCACATCCTCACTGACAGCACCTTTCTTCTTTCTCTTATCGAGGTCGAATTCCAGAGCCTTTAACTCTGAGAATAGGTGAGAGTAAGGGATGTTTGTGAGATCCTGAGTGTTCTCCAACAAGATCACTCCTGTGTCCCATCTTTCAGGGAGACAGTTCAGGATTTTCGATTACACCTCCCTTTTGGGAAAGTCCTTCCCAATGGTTGCTAGCTCGTTCATCATCTTAATGAACCGAGCTTCCATCTGATCGATGGACTCTCCTTCTAACATCCAAAAGGCCTCAAACTTCCTGATAGCAAGATCACACTTGTTCTCCTTGATCTTATCTGAGCCCTCACTCATCTCCTTCAATGCATCCCAGTTCTCCTTCGCAGTTGTCAGATGCATGAGCCTAACCGAATTCTCTTAAGAAACGGTGTGGAGTATAATGTTCTTTGCAACATTATCAAGTCTGATTTGCTTAATCTGATCAGCAGTAAGCACGGACCTCTCCACAGGCTCATCTTCGGCACCCGGAACAGGGACATTACCAGCTACGGGCCAGATGGTCTGAAGATTCCTCATAAATCTGATAGGACCATGCTCAATCACTTGGGTCATCTGATCATGGATGGAGTAGAGATGTGCAAGGACCCTGAATTTCCAATAATCATAATTATCAATAGAGAATTTAGGAAGACTGCCTTCAAGGCGCTTAGAACCGGATGCCATGATATGCAAGTTTTCAGAAATAAGATCTATTCAGTTGACCACCAAAAGTTTCTCCTCAGAAACTGTTGGTAAACAAAGTCAGTGGTCTTTTGAACCACTGCTCTGATACCACTTGTTGGTCCCGAAACGAGTATAATCAGTGTATGGGGGGAATACACTGATGTCAAATTTTTCCGAAAGACTCAGAAAAATGCTCTTACACAATCAATCAGGAAGATCCTGATGATACTCAGCAAAACTGATAGTCCGCAGGGGCAGCAGGGACAAGTCAGTAATGGAGTCAGATAGGGCTGAGTGTGAGTGATGTGCTCAGAAGCTCAGTAGAGATAACAAACCTATTGACTACTCGGAAGCAAGTCAGTTGGACTACTATCTCAGTGAGCTAGAGTACGTGCGGAATGTGAGCCCTTAGTTTCTACTCGTTTTAATTTCTGAAAACGTTTTCTGAGTTTGCTTAGTAAATTGGTGGTTAAGGCTGGTGCACAGTATTAGGACTCAGGATGATTGATTCAGCCTGAAGATCAAAACAATGCAGTATGCTCAGTTTAATATGAATGACAATTATGATCCTGAGCAAGAAAGTAAATCAGCACACAAGGGTCTTTTTTAACGTGGTTCGGAGATAACCAACTCCTACGTCCACGACCTGATTTAACAGGAAGCTATCCTCAAAACTCTCCATATTTATAGGCAAGATTCAAAATAGATCCGTTGGAGGAGATCTACCCAAATCCTTCCTATTTTAGGGTGGTTGCAGGCTAGATGTACTATTGACCTAATTACCATGCTTAATCTGGCAATTTTTGTCCCGCCGCCTGCAACTCTGAGACGCATTAAATGCGGCATTAACTGTTGCGCAGACTCCGTACATGCGTGTCAAAAGATCATTGGCTCTCCGTACAAACGGCTAGTTGACCACTTGACACTTGTCCTTCCTCGTACATTCAATACTCTGAGTCTCTTGTTAATAACTCAGCCTGAATGTTTGTCTTTATCGGAGTCCTACTGACATTATCTTTGTCTCTTTGTCCCATAGCATAAATAACCTTTTTGCTTTGGACTTACATGGATCAGGTAAACTGAACATAGGCCTAAGTCAGGTCTTACGAGTATTCAGCTCGGCCTGATAGGTTATTCAGCCCAGTATATATAACCTTTTGACTTTGGACTTACATGAGTCAGATAAACTGACTCAAGGCCTAAGTCAGGTCTTATGAGCATTCAGTTCAGCCTGATAGGTTACACTTACTCTTCACTAACTAAGTTCTAACCTGAGCATGCTTAGTGTACTAAGTAGAAACATCAGCCAATAGTACTCCGGATTGTCTTCAGGATGGATCTTCAAGCTTCGGTCTTCAGCTTCAGTTCATGCAATCTTCACCAAGACTGACTCTGACCTTCTTCAGGGCGAGTTACACTTCAGACTTCAGGCAATTGGGTCGACTCCAATATTCTTCAGTCTTCAATACGTTCCCCCTGAACTGAATCCCTAACCTGACTAACCTGATCTAGACAATCCTGATTAACTGTACTTAGGCAAATTCATCAGGGGTTTTGAGATCTAATCAAAATACTCAGATTGTCCCAATAATTTCCCCCTTTTTGATGATGCCAAACCCTTAAGCAAATTTCTATTCATCTATACAATCAACTGACTTAGACAGTGAAACAACTTAGTACCTCCTGACAGACTAGGCACTTAGTCTATAAGATGAAAACAAGGAATGGGTTAGTACAGTTATTGATAAGGATGCTGAAAAGTAAATTCAGGAGTCAATAAGAAGTTGTACTCAGGAAAATAAAATAACTTCATTGATTGATATAAGAGTTACAATTATCCTGAAGCTATTACAATTTCCTGAACAACTAACTCCTGAGACAACTACTCTTCATCCTTATCCCAAACAGCCTGATGAATTTCATACATCTTCAAGACTCGGTTCAGGATCTTCTTCATCCTGTTCTGATCACCAACTGTACCGGCAACACGTCCTATCCTGACGACTTCTTCTGATATTGCCTTCTGGTCCAGTTGCTTGGAGTTCCTGAAGAGTGGAAGAGGGTACTTGATGAATTCCGGTGCAGCGATCTCTACACCTTCAGTGTCAACAAGTCTGATGATTTCAACCCAGAGATTCGAGTGCTCTTGCGCCATCCAGTGGTGGAGAATGACATCTTTGTCTTCATTCAGGTCGTCCCATATCCCAAAACCCAGTCTTACACACAAGGTGTAAGCATGTAGACATCAGGCATCACTTCATAAGAGATCATGTTGAGATGAAGGATATAAGGATGGAGAGGATCACTCCTGACAAACAGAGAGCTGACATCCTTACTAAGCCTTTGCCTGAAACCAGGTTTGTTGAGCTGTCAGTAGAGTTAGGACTTCTTGACCCATGCGTAGAGGATTCAGTATGAATCTCGGTTCAGGATTGAACAAGGTGGTCAGGAGGGATGATTAACTCAGGATCAGGTTGGAGAGAGATGGATGGCTTTTAGGGGGAACAGACATCAGATTTAGGATCTTCAGGATCAGGATGGATTTAGGTTCAGGACACAGATTTCATGGCTTGTCACCCTGATCGGTCTAACGAGGTATCAGCAGGTTTCCATACTTGACTGACTGGTATGTATTCCTGAATTCTTTTTCATCATGACATGCTTGCATCACTTCTGACTTAGTCTGACACCACATCAATCAAAGTGTTTTAAACTCGCATCCCAGTCGTTCATTTATTATTCAGTATTATTAAATGCAATAATTGGTATTTATATCAAACATCCTCTAACATGCATTTAATGCAAGTGTGGGCGGGAACAGGTTTCGATAAAGTTTTGAATTATTACTTTCAAAAACTGAATTGGTCCGAATTTTTGGCAATAAGTTTATTCTGGATATACCCCTTAATCTTATCCGTTGAATTTAAAAAGGCTTTTAATCCAATCCGTCCATTAAAACTGAATATTTGGGTATAAAAGGAAGAACCATTTACAGTGCACTTTTTACGCACTCAAAACTTTCTTGCATACTCATTCTCTGCAAAATTAACTTGCTCTCTCCTTGCATCCATGGCTTCATCTGCACCCACCATGTCTGTCTCCGAAGCGAAGAAACTCCACGCTGCAATTTCTTCTGTGGAATCGAAGGTCACATTTGAGTGGTTGGTTGATTTCTCTCACCGATCAACCATCAAAGAGCTCAGTCAGGTTTATGGAGCCATCAAGACTACTGGGCTCTTTGACTTCGTTTAGATCAGACCTGCCAAGACTTGTCCCCATCAAATCATTGCTTTCTACGTGAACTTGGCCCAGAATGTCGATGGAGAGTAGGAATCAGTGATTACACTCAGGAGGACGGTTGAGAAGGAGAGAAAGAAATACGTTCAGCACTTCTCTAAGAAGGTGAACATCAGGGATCTGATCAGGAGGACCTACAAGTTGCCCCATTCCATTGACAAAGAGCAACTATCTAATCCCTCTATTTACAAGTCTGGAGATGAGCAGGGATGTGTTGATACATATCTGATCGAAGCTCAGGAAATCTTTAGCAAGATGAACAAGAAGCTCCTGAAGCCAGCTTATAAGCTTATGTTTGAAGTAGTAGTGCAGAGCATCATGGGCTCTGTAGGTGGCATGGAGCAGATCTATCAGCCTAAGATCAGGGTGATGGCGGCAGTGGTGGAGAACGCCAAGGTGGATTGGGAGGAGTATTTCCTTCAGAAACTTATCCAGGAGTCCAAGAAGGTGGAGAGAAAAGGGGACCAGATCTTCCTTGGGAAGAATCCCCATTTCGGATCTAAGCTATCTGTCATGCTTCAGAGCCTGCCATTCGGTGACATCGATCAGGAGGGGTTGGTCGATTTCAAGGATAGGCGCATTCTCTTCTAGAATACTGCTGAGACGGTGAAGAGGATGAATGATACCGAAATAAAGAAGGTGAAAGGGAAAGGCAAGGCTACCAGCTTGAAGGCTCAGGAGGAGGCAGCGAAGAAGGTTCCCACAAAGGTGAAGGTAAAGAGGATTACTACTGCTGAGCCGACTGAAAAGAAAACTATGCTGAGGGATGAATCTGAGACTGAGTCAGATATCCCAGAGTCAGGAGCTGTGACAATTGCCAAGTCGACGCTGTAACAACAAATTTCGTGAAAACACAAAAATGATTTACAATATTAATTTCTCTTGAATTTAAGGGTCCTTTTTCTCTAACTATGATCCTCTGATTCTCCTCTTGGTTGTTGACTTTGATTTTGACTTCGAAATGCTGATCCAAGGACGAGTTGTTTTGATTCGGATCGAACGAGGAATTTGGAAGATTTTGATGAAGAACGCTTCACATTTGATGAAGAACGATCTTCGAATCTTCAAGGTAGATTTGGGTTTAAACACTGGATTGGAGGGGTTGTGGACCTTGATCTCTAATCGGAGTGTATTTGTGGATGAATTTGATGAAGAACCGTTGAAGACGGCGAAGAACAGCTTTGAAGATGCCCTTTGAATCTTCAAATCTTTGAATCTTCGAATCTTCGAACTTCGGATCTTCAAAACTTCGAATCTTCGAATATTCAAATCTTCGAATCTTCAAAATATCGAATCTTCAAATCTTCGAATCTTCAAATATTCCAATCTTCGAATCTTCAAGAACGAGATTTTGGATTCGTCTTAGCTCCAAGCTTGCTCGTGCCTTGAATGCTTTTGAATTGCTCTTCAATGTGTTTCTCCATGTGTGTAATGAGCTAATGAAGGCCCCTATTTATAGGGTGATGGAATGAAGATTTTCCTTCATTAGCTTGACATGTGGCGGACTTTAATTGGCTGATGCTAATTTTCTTGCATATTCAATCAATTATCTGGATTTGTCCAGATTTGTCCTGATTTGATTTGATTTTTTCCTTTATCAACGAGATATTATATGATCTCGATAAATTAGAAAATTTTCGACTGTATTTGTCAGTATGTAGGAGTGCCGGAAAACTCGTGTAATTTGACTGGCTTATACCGTGTGTATTAAATATTAATTTTAACTATTTAATTGGAGAATTAATTTGATTAAATTCTCAAAATTAAAATAGCAAAATTTATTTGATATTTAATTATTTGTACACGTGTCGCCATTTAATTGGAACAAATTTAATTTGCTTACAAATGCCCACTCGTACTTTGTTTACGGTCGCTTTTATGACTTGAGTGAATTAAGCACGGAATTTGATTCTTCGTTGCTTTTAAACTTGAAGAATATTATAGGCTTTAATTTGTATAAACCCATTCAAGACAATATTTTAATGGGTCAAGAAAAACCCATTAATTTTCATGATCATTTTATTTGGGCCAACTCATTTCTTTTGTTTGAGTCCAAAAATTTTTATTTGTGAACCTGGGCTACCCCTTTTTTTTCTGAACCAATTTATTTTTCAAGTCAATTTTTTGATTTGATCCAAAAGAGCATTTTGTTGAGCCCAAATTCTTTCTTCCTTCTCTCCTCAGGCCCAGCTATTTTTCCTTGAGCCCAACTACATTTTTCGTGAGCCCAACCCTATTTTGCTAGTTGCCAGGCTTTAAGAATTTCATTTCTTGCAAGAACGGATTCCACTTTTGTTTTGTAAGGAATATTTCAAGGAATATACTGCCGTTTCTTGATTTGCAAGAATCAAATTATTAATTTCTGGAACTTTCTTCTCCAATTTTCTAGGGCTTCTTTTCCATCTCCAAAAAAAAGTAATGTCTGCAGCAAGAAGATCAACCCATGAGGGTGGTTGTAATCTTTCTCCATCTTTACAACAAGCAGTGAATGCATAGAAGATAGAAGAGGTAAATATACATTCCTCTCATCACATACGTCCCCATTTTTCTTATCAATCATCATGTAATCCCTTTTTTTTTTATTAATCTACAGAGCTTACCTTACTGCAATGGAGTTGTCAACAAGGGCCTTTTGAGGTAGTCTCTTTAATCTTTTACTGCGTTTTCTTCACTTGTGTGCTTCTTAGTTCCCCTTCAATGTTTGTATGCCATAAGTAACGAGTAAGGCTAGGCCCCTATTTCGTGCGTATTTTTTTTTGCCACCACAATTATTGCTATACTTTCTGGGCATTTTGTCGAGCATTTGGTGGGCAGCTTTGAAACAAGGCTGAAGAGTGAAGGTGACTGCAGGTTCGGCGGGTGGTTTGGTGAGTTGAGACGGCCGAGCGTCGATTCTTGTCCGCTTCAGCGATGGCGGTGGCCTGAGAGGCAGTCGGAGGATGGCGGTGCCGATTCTCTTGGGCGCTGGCGTTCGAGTGTCCTGAGTCGGACCCCGAGTTGTCCGAGTCAGGGAGGAGACTTCTGAGTTCGAATCGGTCTGAACCGACCAAGGGTTTCGGCCTCTCCAGAATTACCGAGTAGAAGACTTCCAGCAATCGTGGTTCTTGGTGGCTGATAAGAGGCGCGCAGAACATTCTTATGACGTGGGTTTCTGGCTCAACCGGCGACGATCGAGCGACGCGGCGGCGTCGGTGTGGTTTCGTCGCGGATAGTGGCAGATTAGGCGACCACGGTTTTTGGTTGGAGAACGACTGAATAGCAGGCTAAGATGGGTGGCGTTGTGGCGCTGTAGGCGGATTCTGAACTGGCGACGGGCAGGCTTCTGTCGCGGCGGCGCGATGGGCGCTGTTGTGCGACTGAGGCGCTAATTTCCAGTTGCAGGTGTGGTGGTTGTGTATGTGGTTGAATGGAGAGGAGCAGCGCGAAGATGTGGTTGCGGAGGTGCGATTTATGCGTGTAGTGAGTTTCAATGTTGCTGCAGATGAATAGTGCTGTGATCAAGCTGTGAAGTGTGGGTTTTTGTTGGCTGAAGAGGGCACAACTTTCTGCCCTAATGTGGATAATTGGAATTCCAATTATATTTTTGGGCTTCTCAATTAATGAGTGGGCTTGAAGCTTAATTGCCTTTTGATAAATCATCAAGAAACGGATTTTGGGCACTTTTTATTAAATTAAAGTGGCCAAATATTTCTAAAAAAAAAGTAGCATGTTGATTTTGGGTTTTAAAAACCAACTCATGGAATTTAAATAATTTTAGACTTTAGAAAGAAAATTCATGTCCATCAATTTATTTAAATATGCTTGCTCTATTATTTTCTGCCGAATTTTAATTCACATTTTTTTTGCAGGTATCATAATGGTTTACTTAAAAAACAACTCGACGACTTCCGGAGGTCGTTACTTGGTGATCCTCGATGATAGACATCAATCTAAAGACAAGGGAACCCACTTGCGCATTAAGGAGCCTATCATCGGTAACTATGCAAAGCCTTGGCCGTCACTTAGCAAGGAGTTGTACTTAGACCGCTGGTCGCAAAAGCTTTTCTTGACCAAATCCACGAAGGCATGGACCCTGCAGGCTGCTCACCATAGGCGCGTCGAGGACGTGACCCGTTTACCTTCATTGGGACGACGTATTATTATGAGCCAGGATAAAGTTGCTTGGAAGCGACCCATATAATTTTTTGGCGAGTTTTGGTACATAAGAGGCTATTGGGAATGGACCGAGGATGTGCTGGATCGGTGCCGTCATGCCCTTAAAGAAGCTCACATCTACGATGCTGTTTTCGCATCTCTCTTTATATATGATTGCAATTCCGAAGTCATCAAGGCCTTCTACGAAGCGTGGTGTCCGTCTACTAACACCCTACTTACAACCTTCGGGGAAGTATCGATATCGCTGTGGGATATTTTTGAGTTAGCAAGATTGCCCTTGTCCGGTCTTTTCTATGATGAAGTGGTGCCCGAAGAATCAGAGCTTTTTGATAGAGTTGGGGATTCATCTCTTCCACCAAGTTGTAAGTGTTTACTCCATGTCTATCATATCCTTCGCGGCGATAGGCATTCTGTGTCACTTTGACAGTGGATTGGGTTTTGGTCTGGCAAGCCTATGAAGTATCATCTACCTCCGGCACGAAGTGAGAAGATAAGAAGTTCGCGCCTCACATCACATCACAACCCCACTGGCACGTTGGAGCCTCATAAGCGTTGGTCGGCTGCAGAATCAACATCATTCAAGACACTTGGCCTCGAATTGCTTCAACAAGAGGAAGTTTATCTAGCTGCACATCTTGCTTGTTGACTTTGCACGTTCGTCTTTCCCAACGACGAAAAGTGAATTTGATAAGACCGAGTACTTTTAAGATGACGAGTTTAATGGCTTCGGGAAAGATCGTCGGTCTAACATTTTTGGTTCATTTTGTCTATGATTGGTTGGCCCAATATTTCAAGACACATCATGCAGCCGTCCATGAACATCGTGTTCCACTTATGGTGCAATCTTCTAGAGAGAATGGTGCGAAACACTATATTGCTGAAGATGCTCGCAAGCGGATTCATCGAGGCGACAATATTTCCTGGGCCATTCACATCCTTCCTCGTCATGATCCCATTGTATACGTAGATCATGGCACCGCTCAATGGTTGTATTGGAACTACTTCATCTGTGTCCGTTCATATTATCTCACTTGGAGGCAAGGTGATCGTGTCTTCGTTGAACCCTACAGTCCACACCGGTTTAGTCGGCAATTTAGTTACTATCAAGATCATCCCGGAGTGTTAGCCAATAATTTTCGCGAGACTACCTTGGAGAGGGCAAATTACTATTGGAGGATTATTACTTCACGCAAGTCTCTTTCTAGAGTGTGTTTTCCAACCATGATTCCGGATCTCAAGAATCACTCTTCCTCAGATTACAGGAGTTGGTGGGGCCGAGTTAGTGGCTCTTATCTAGAGGTGCACGTTGGTGGCTTAGTCAAGTCGAGACCTGCCAATGGGCCGCAGGAAGAAGTAGTAGTTGTTGATCATGCTCCTCGAGATGATCTTCGGGGTGATGGAGATCAAGGGCCTTCTCGAGTTCTAGAAGTTCCTTCTCCAATCCATGTGCTAGAGCCATCTATCAAAAAGGGTGAAAAGAGGAACACTTCCAATTGTCCGGAGGAAAGTCACAATGGGACTAACGAACGCCATTAGAAAAGGGCAAGAAAAGTGGTTAAGTCTCCTGTTCACATGAAAGAGCCGGTAGTTTGTTCATGATCGCCAGCAAAGATTTGCCTTAGACTTATGGAAGGAACTTCGGGAGAAGCTCATATCTACTCCCATTGATTCTCTATCTTCCTTAAAAGAAGAAGTGTATGATGCATTGACCGAGATGAAGAAGTTCTTTCAATCTGACTCCTCCGATGTAGAGACGTTCCTTGTATTTCTTTTCACGATGGTGGATCGTTATGATGAAGCAAGATCGAAGTCTGCTGATGGACCATCAAAAGAAGCCCTTGATCAACAACTAGTCAAGGCTAATGACTTACTTCAAAGCATCAAAGCGAAGCAAGTTAAGGACTCTTCTCAGATCGAGGCTACTAAGGCGAGTTTGGGGCGTGTTAGAGACAGGATCAACAAGTTGAAGAAAGAGGAAACAAACTTATGCAAGGCGCTGCAGCAGCAAGAAGCATCACTTGAAAGTGTTAATGCGGAGCTTTTGGATGTTCAAAACCAAGTTTCTGCCATTGCCAACACTCCTTTAGTTGAGGACATTGCGGCTAAGAATTTGAAGGATACAACACTTGATTTGGAGGCGGCTTTGAAGGAGTGGAGGATCTTAGTCTCTTTAGTTAGTTTTAGATTATCTCCATTCTACTAGACTTTCCATGTTTACATTTTACTTGTCTTTTCTTTATGGATGCTAACGCTATGTGTTTCTTTGCGACATTTATTCACTTGCTCTTTCTTTCTCCTTATGCCTTTGGTTCTTACTTTGCTTGTTCACATCTTGTATGTTTCAAACTTGAAAAGAAAATCTTGAGTTATGACTGAACTTAGAAAGATTTCTAAGATGCCTACGTACCTCTTAAAAGAGGATCAAGTCAAAACGTAGTTCAAAGATCAAACTGAATTTGATTTAGGGGGCGTTGTACACAGTTTAACCTCATGCGGGTCAGGAGGGACGTATTCTTTTTACTACCATAGTCGCAGTAGGGTATAAAATATTTAACAACTTAAACACCTTTAGTGGGATAAGTTAACAGTTTAACCACATGTTATCATCTTTGGTGGTTTGTCGTTCACAGTTTAACCTCATGCGGACCAGGAGCAACTAGCAGTTTAGGCTCCTGCGTCATGGAGCATACTCAGACTTGATATACGCATAGTAGCGTTTGAGGAACTTTCTGTTGATGGGGCCGACGCTTATTCCATCTTCGGAGATCAACTTATAGACACCACTCATATAGACTTCCGTCATGACATAAGGGCCATCCCATCTAGGCAAGAATTTATTACCAATCCGATGTGTTGTGATAATGGGCCTCTTAAAGCAAGCACCAAGTCGCCAACTTGAAACGAGCATCTCTTTACTTTTTTACTGAACGTTCTGGCGAGGCGTGATAGATAGCACTCAAGTCTTTACTGAGCTTCCAACCTCTTTTCATCCAAGGCCTCTAGTTCTGCGAGGCGCAGCTGTGCAGTCTCTTCTTCGGTCAACCCTTCTTGAATAGCCATCCTTAGGGATGGTATTTGCTTCTCCAAAGGAACAATAGCTTCAAAGCCATACACCAGCGAGTACGGAGTAGCTTGTGTGGGAGTTCTGTATGTGGTCCGATATGCCCACAAAGC
This sequence comes from Prunella vulgaris, assembly GCA_026898435.1. Lineage (NCBI taxonomy): Eukaryota > Viridiplantae > Streptophyta > Magnoliopsida > Lamiales > Lamiaceae > Prunella > Prunella vulgaris. The sequence goes on along the minus strand of JAPKLY010000342.1, from coordinate 206,573 downwards.
TTCATTCATCCTTTCATGCCAGTCTCTTTTTGACTTTGACATGATTTTCTTCAACAAACTGCAGAGAGTTTTATTGAATGCTTCAACAAGGCCGTTAGCAGCTGCATTTTACGCAGAAGACTTTCGCTGCTTGAAGTTGAACTTTTCGCATAGCTTGTCAATGTGACTATTAGAGAAAGATCTTCCGTTGTCAGTGAGGATGTAGAACGGGACTCCGTATCGATAGATGATGTTGATACGGATGAAATCAACCACATTTTCTTTCTTCACTTCTCTCAAAGGTACGGCCTCAGCCAATTTGGAGAAGTAGTCAGTTGCAGCAAGGATGTAAAGATGACCACCGGAAGACTTCGTCAGTGGTCCTACGACGTCTAGACCCCAAGCATCAAAGGGCCAAGAAGCAACAGTTGGGTGTAGAGGTTCTGGAGGCTGATGGATCACATTTGCGTGGAACTGGCACGCTTGACATCTTTGAGCATAGCCCATGCAGTCTTTCACCATTGTTGGCCAGTAGTAGCCCATTCTCTTTATCCGGTGATGCAGCTTTGGTCCGGACTGATGGGCACCGCAAATCCCCAAATGGACTTCTTCCATAGCCTGGGCGGCTTCGTCCTCTCCCAAACATCTTTAGAAAATACCATCGAATGATCGCCTATACAAGATACCCATATAGTAGATAAACCGAGGAGCACGACATCGGATGTTGACTCTTTGACGTGGGTCATGAGGCAACTTCTCATGTTGTAGATAGTCAACCAAAGGTTACCGCCTATCTTCATTTTCTATTTCAAACACTTCCACAATGTGATTTTCGACCTCTTCATCAAGCTTATCGTCGAAAATTGGTGGTATGACCCAACTCTTGCATATTGAAATATTAATGTTCGCTTCCGGTATGGCTATGGTTGATGCTAGTTTCGCTAAAGCATCTGCTTGCTTGTTTTCACTTCTTGGCACATGCTCAATTTCCACGTCCCTGATTAGGGTCATAATTGCATGTTTTTGTATTCATTTTTATATGCTTTTGGTGTGCTTATGTTCATATTTGACCCTAATATGGTATATATTGTGCTATTAACCCTTTTTGGCTAGAAAGTTGTGTTTATAGATAAAAACGAGCAAAATGGGGAAGAAATGAGCAAGATCGAGAAAAGTCCAGAAATCTGGAGTTTGGCCAAATGAAGAAATTAATGTTCCATGTCGAAGAGCTTGAAGAGAGGGTCACAATGAAAGAAGAATCGAGTCAATCGGAGTCCTTGAACTCAAGATATGACGAAAACAAGGAGAGTCGAGCATGACCCGAGCTAAGGAATGGGATCGGCAGGACGTCTTCTTGGATCGGTAGCACGTCAACACGGATCACGCGGATTTGTTCTGGAACGGCAGCAATGGCACGCGCGACCTCGCGCACGATCGACATGAGTGCAGTTGTGGTTCGGCAGTTGGACAAAGCGCGCAAACTCGCTGCCGATCACGATCGGCAGCCCTCCAGTTCACGATCGACAGCAATTTCAGAATTCCATAATTTCAGGGCTATTTTTGAATTTTTGCACGATTTAATGAAGGGCATCTTAGTCAATAATCCAAGGGTACTATATATACTTTCATCTCAGATTTCCAAGGGAGACACTTAGAATTTTAGATTCACATACATCATCATATTCTCTCTCAGATTAGGAGAAGTTATTGGAAGTTTCCAAATTGGTGTTCTTAGATTTCTACTTACGATTTCGGCGATATATTTTGATCTACCGTATGGATCGTTGATCCGTCTTCTCCAGCATACTCAATATATCTCAAGCTACATTCCTACCGATTGAATTTCAATTTGCATTGTTGGATTAATTTCTAGCTTATAGAGGTAAACTTGTATCTTTTCAATTCCAATTGTAATAGGTGAATTTTTGTATACTCTTTAGAATTCCTGCGCAATTATGATTGTAGTTAATTCAATTTACATTTTCTTTGCACAATTAGCCATGGGCTAATCACTTAGTGTGTTAGTGTATGATTCCTATGGAGTAGTGTGGTGTATATGTTGATCTTATGAGTGCATTGAGTTGTTATATGATCAATTCTCTACTTTAATGGTTTGCAAGAATGCTTAATATGCTTAATTGATTATATGGGCCATTAGAAGTTAATCTCATACGATAGTTGGGTTAATTTTCTTAATCTTCTCATAATTAGGCCATTGCATGTTAGGTGTTTGTTAAAATTCCTAAGATAATGAGAATTGCCTTAGTGAGTTAGAAAGACAATTAGAGGCTCTTGTATGCACCTAGGGAGACCTTTTGCATGTTAGAGTGGCTTGCCTATTGGTTGTACAATACCTCAATGCATGAGTAAGTGATACTTCACCGCATGAAACATGGGATAGTACACTAGCACATATTTCTCACACTTGCTCACTTTGCAACCCAAGGTGATAGGTAGTTTACTTATTTGACGCACTTGTAGACATAGTTACCATATCCCTTTTACTTGCTTTGTGTTTTCGACTTTGGAACATTAATCTTCCCTTACAAATCCCCGTCTCCTTTGAGTTCGATATATATTAAAACTTGGTCAATCTTGCCGCAACGTTATAACGATCGTGTACACTTGCACGTAGACACATTTTCACTGAACAAGTTTTTGGCGCCGTTGTCGGGGAGACGGCTTGTTTGTTAGGTTTAGTAAGATTTTGTTCTTTGTTTTCGATTTTTACTTTATTTTTGTGAGAAGTTTTTGATACTTGATTCTTTGTAGGTGTACGCACACTAAGAGTCAAGGGGGAGATCTTCTACCTTTTGAATCTGATCTTGAGAATAGCCTACGGAGAAGAAGGAGAGAAGCTCGTTTGAATCAAACAACGATGGAAAATATGAATGAAGCTCGAGACGAAGTAAGAGAAGAAGAACCCGTACGAGCACAAGTACATCAAGGAGAGGAGAATTTTGCTCAAAGAGAGGTTCCGCTCCAGCCACAACCTATACCACACCATTATCCACCTTATCAACCACCTAATCAACCATACTACCCACCTCAATATCCCAATTACCCTAACTACCAAATGAATCCACCATATTACCCACCACCACCACACAATTACCCATACTATCCATATCCACCACCACCTCATCACCAAGGACCACAAATTGTAAACCCACCTCAAAACCATGAACCATTGCTGCGAGACTATTTTGAGCCTAGAGTTAATGAGCAATATGATGGAATAGAAAGACCTCCTATTGATGCTGAAAAGTTTGAGCTAAATACAAATCTTTTGAAGTTGTTAAAAGAGTTTCCTTTTGAAGGATCTAATGATCGTGAAGATCCAAACGCTCATCTCAACAATTTCATGGAGATTTGTGATACGATAAAGTACAAAGGAATGTCGGATAGTGAGAAGAAGCTCCGATTCTTCAACTTTACTTTGACCGGGAGAGTGAAAGCATGGATTCGATCTATGAATCCTAAAGCAGCCACTTGGGAGGAGTTGAGCTCTCAATTTCTCAAGAAATTATACCCTCCATCAAAGATGTTGAAGGCAAGGGAAGAGATAAAGAATTTTCGGTAAAAAGCGAGGGAAACTATATCTAGTGCATGGGAGAGGTACCAAACCTTGTTGTTGGCTTGTCCTCAACATGGTTTGAGGGATGAAGATATACTCTTGACTTTCACAATCGGATTGCATGAAGGAGACAAGAATTATTTGAATTCTTGTGCTGGAGGCTCGGTTTGGACGAAGACCGTTCGTCAAGTAAACGAGATTATTGAGAATATTGCTGCAAATGATGCTTTCCAAAGGGAAGCTAATAGTGGAACGGGTGATCGAGTTGCACTTCGTGAGGAAAAAATGTCAAATGTGTTGAATTTGGTTTATGAAGGCCAAAACCAAAACCAAGCTCCAGCTCCTATGCAAGTAAGTGTTGTTGAGAGTATTCCTCCTCCTACTACTTCTATTCAAGAAGAAGTGAATTATATGGGTTGTCCTCAATATAACAACAATCAAAGGCCACCATACATTGCTCCACCATTTAGACAACAAGGAAATCCATATCCGAATCAAGGGAATGCTTCTTATAATCATCCTTACAATCCTAATAGAAGACACGAGAATTTTTCATATTCTAATCCTAAGGGGGCAATTCAATTGCCACCCGGGATTGATCCGGGGTCAAAGTCCCCTAACAATGAAGGGAAAGGGAGTGTGGAAGATACTTTGGCATTGATCTTGAAGAGCATGGATGATATGAGAGTGGAGTTTAGAAAGATGAATGTGGAGACGAACAAAAAGTTTGATGATTTGTACACTTCGCAAGGGAATCAAATCAAAAGCTTGGAATTCCAAATGGGACAAATTACTTCATCTTTAAGCCCACAAGTGAATAAAGGGAAGTTCCCTTCTACAACCGAGATCAATCCTCCTGAGCATTGTAATTCGATTTCATGTGTGGAGGTTGCAAATGAGGTTGTAGAGAATAGCCCGTTGAAATTGTTTCATGATGAGATTGTGGAGGAAGCATTTTGTGAGGATATTGTGAAGTTGGTGAAAGATAGTGAGGAAAGCTTGGGGGTAGAAAAGAGGGTGATGGAAAAAGAAGTGAAAAAGAAAGGGAAAGAGAAAATAGGGGGTGAGGTAAGATTGGGGGAAGAAGGGTTGGTGGAAGAGAGGGATAGGGTGGAAATTTCAAAAGGAGTGAAGAATAAGCTTGATGAGAGGTTCAAGAAATTTCTTGATTTGTTTACCAAGTTATATGCAAATATGCCTTTTAAAGAGGTTATTGAGCAAATGCCTACATATACAAGATTGTTGAAGGATCTTGTGTTAAGGAAAAAGAATGAGGAGCCCGAAGTTGTAAAACTCACTCAAGAGAGTAGTAGCAAACTCATTATGAAGCATCTTCCAAAAAAATTAAAAGATCCGGGCTGTTTTACTTTGGATTGCCAAATTGAAGGAAGTAAGGTTATGAAGGCATTATGTGATCTTGGTGCTAGTGTAAACATTATGCCTTTATCCATAGCTAAAAGGCTGGGATTAAAGGATATAAGGACTATGTCGAGTAATCTTTACATGGCGGATAATTCAAAGGTGCAGCCGAGAGGAATTGTGGAAGATGTAGTGGTCCAAATTGGTAAGTTCTTGTATCTGGTCGACTTTGTGATTCTAGATGTAAAGGAAGACAAGGTTACTCCTCTAATTCTTGGGAGGCCTTTCCTTGCGACTTCGGACGTTTTAATAAATATTCAAAAAGGAGAGGTTACCTTGAAGATGAATAAGGAGAGAAATACTTTCTCAATTTATGATTCTTCAACGAGTTCCCCAAGGATTAAGGGTGAAATTGCAAAAACGGTAACAAGAACTTGCAATCTTGAGAATGGAGTACTTGAAGAAAGTCCTTTTGAAAAGAAGAAGAAGATGGTGAATGAAGACAAGATGATTAAAAAAGCTGAGAAGAAGGTATGTTTTTGGAAGAGGAAATTGAGTGATGTACGTCACTCAACTCTTATCAATTTGGATGTTACTTGAGCTTGAAAGAGTAGTCCGGCTAGGGGACGTTAAATCCAAGCGCTAGATGGGAGGCAACCCATCCGTATCCTTTTTTTTAGTTTTGATTTTATTGATTTTTGATTGGAATGGACGCATGAGATTATTTGGCCATTGTAGTATGATCATTGCATGTTGATTTTGAGCTTATATGATTAGGAAGAGTTGAGGAGTGAATTTTTGATATAGTCTTAATGAATACTTGTTTGTGAGTTGAGAGTTTGTGCTTAAAATTGGTTGTATGTGATAGAAAATTTGTCATTTATCACTTTTCCAAACTTTATTAGGATTTACAATCCGAAAAAGTTTGGGGGGGTATGTTCGTGTTAAATTCCTTAAATTTGCTACCATATTGGATCCATATTGTTGATATTCTTGATATATTTTGAGTATTATGAGGAGTTATGTAGGAAAAGTACTAGAAAAAGGGTGAAAAATAAAAAATACTCGAAGAAGGGGAGTAAGGGTTTAGATCGGCAGAACCCACACTAGGGGTCGACATGACCCATACTTCGGATCGCACGAACCTTTACTGGATCGGCAGCAAGAGGATCGTATGAGCTCCCGCGCGATCGAGTTCGGCAGCTGGTAATTCCGCGCGAATGCGCTGCCGAACGGCGCGATCGACAGCCTTCACGCCTAGGACCGCACGACGTGTCTGGGAGTCCGATTTTTGACCAATTTGGGTCAAATTTTGAACACAATTTCCAAGGTAAGCCCACTCATCCTTTACTCATTCTTATACACTTTTAAACACACAAATACACACTTAAACATAAGAGTCTTGCATCTCTCTCTCTCTCTCAAAACTCACGAAAAAGAAAAGAGGAAAAGGAAATATTTGTTTCTCAAATTCTACACTTCCTCTCTTCAAATTCTTCCACAGGTATGTGCTACTCACTCTCCTCTACCTATCTATTGCATGTTTATAAGAATTCCATGGTTGAATTGCTGGGAATTTGAAATTGAAAAATTAGGGTTCATGAGCAATAAAATTGGGGTTTTTTTTTTATTTTGTTGAGATTTTGTGCAATTGATGATGCATATATGATATTTTGTTGATGGGCAATCATTTAGGAACTCAATTGCATGCCAATTTTGTGTATTTTGGACTTAATTGAAGATTAAAATTTTGGGTGTAGGCATATTTATGAATTTTCAGGAATTTGGGCCAAAAATTTGATTTTCATGATAATGTTGTGCTCATTGTTTGGAGTTAAGGATATATTGATAATAGGATGAGTTCATGATGTTTATTCACCTATATGTTTGCTTACTTGAGGACTCATTGATGAATGAAATTGGCATAACTATTGGTTTGAATGACCAATTCCTAATTTTTTTAGTTATCACCCTTTGTGTTCAATCCTAATAGGCTTGTTGAAGTAATGAGTATATTGGCATGAATATATTTTGGTTTATGTTCCTATCTTGAAAATACCACTCTACGCACATCTTATACTTGGTTGATTTATATACGGAATTTTGTAGGAATGGTTAAGAAAGGAAAAGGAAAAGCATCAAGTTCCAAGGGAAGCTTAAAATGGAATGATCCCACTTTAGAGGAAGCATGTCAAATAAAGTGTGGAGATAAACCAACCAACCATGAACTCTTCTTCGGGGATAATGATATGTATTTCAAATTGTTTGCAAAAGTGAAGGATATAGAGTTTTATACGGGAAAGTACTATGATAAGAGAACCACTACACTTTGCAACTTTGGTGAAGATGTCGAAGAGTTGTTTGAAAGGATTGGTTGGAAGTGTCTACTCTCCATGGATTTTTATGGGTATTCCGAATCGGCATGCATCGAATTCTTTAGCACATTAGTAGTAGTGGAGGTTGATGGAATTTCTACCAAGGCCAGGTTTCATTTTAAAAATGAGGACATTGTTTTAACAACTGATCAAGTCAACCAAATCTTTGTTTGTGCGGAGAAGGTGCCTAGGAATCACTTCTATTCGTGGGAGAGATTCACACGAGCCCAAGAAACATTGAACTTGATTAACAAAGTTGGAGGAGAGTATGTAGCCCAAAGTTCTAGAGCATCTCACCTTGCAAATCCTATCTTGGTTTATGTGCACAAGGTGCTAGGAAACACTGCTTTTGCTAGAATCGAAGGGAGTAGAGTTCGGGGTGAAGAGTTGTTTATTCTCCACTCCATGTTGACGTCAAAAAGAGCTAATTTTGGCGCTTATCTTTTGAAAAATCTCAGCCACCAAGTCATGAGGACAAATTGTTGTTATTGTGGATTAGTCACTTTCATGTTGCAAAAGGTAAGTCCAACAACGAATAAAGTGGTAATTGCACCCGAGCGTGTTGATTTGACCTTCTTGATTAACACAAAGATTTTCAAGAAGAGGGGAAATGTCATTTGCGTCATAGCGACAAACTTAAAAGACCTCTTCCTTCTACTTGACTATGACTTCATTACAGTGACGAAGGAGGAGAATTTGTTGCTTAGTTCCTATCTGCACATGCAAATAAAGGAGGAATTTAATCGAAGGACGTTCAAGAGACAGAAGGGTGAATCAAGCTCCCAACCCTAAGGAAATGAGCAAGAAGAAGGACATGAGCCGATGCAAGAGGAGTACTATAATCAAGGGGGTGGACATGTGTTTGAAGGATTGACTTATAATGAATGGGGCTATGAGGTAAGGTCGTTGAGGACCGACGTGGACGATCTCAGGAATGATTATTCCTTTCTTCGATCGGACATGACTAGGTTGACTGATAGCTATCATCTTCTCAACAACACGGTGGACTCCATTAACAGGAATGTGAACACTATGTCCCACAATATGGAAGAGATCCTTGAAGCCCAGCGTGCAATGATGAACTGGCACATTGGAGAGGGCCACTTTCCTCATCCGCATTATCCTCCTTCGCGAAGTGATGATTTCAATCTAACTTCATAAGGATGGGTAGCACTCTATTATCCCTATCTTATTCCATTCTAATGATTTCGTAGTTTTATTTGTTATGTAGTGAATTGAGATTTCTATTGATTGCTACAATTTGTAGGTTTTTGGGGTGATATTGCGTATTGATGATGTTTGATATTTTGCTTTGAATTTTTGATGATTGATTGTGTATTGTGCCTTATTGTGCATTGAATGATTCATGTCTCCACTCTTTTGCCAAACTTATTAGACTTATGGTCCAAAAAAGTTTTGGGGGGTGTGATCGTTTCGTCATTCTCATGACAATGCTATTATTTGAGGAAATATTCATAGGCTTTGATGCTTAGAGTGTTGATGAGCTCTTGTTTTGCTTGTATTTTTTGCTTTTTGTTGCTTATTTTTTAGTAGTGAATGCATAAGATATGTTTATCGTTGTGTGAATGAGTTGAAAGTCTTGATTAGTGTAGTGGAATTATTGCTTAATTCTTGTTGATCTTTGATACTTTTGATTTAATGATACTTGAGATTTTGATGATATGGGCATTTTTTATATGATATGAGTCATGATCACCCTATACCCGTGAGTTTTGAGCCAATTATGCCAGTTTCAATCTTGAACGGATGATTTTCTTTGATGTGAGTTCCACACATGTGTATTATACTCTAGAACTTGGCTTGAGTCTTGTTTGAGGCTACATTAGACATTGATTTCACATGATATGATTTGAGGCCATCTTTTGATCTACATTGAGCTACTTTGCCCTATGAGCCTACCTTGATATTAATATCCATTGCTTACCATTTTGTGCCTATTGACTTTTCCTTTGGCTAACCACACTTTAAGCCATTTTCCTTTCTTTTTGGAACTCTCTTGTCCTTATGATTAGTAGAGTGAAAAGAAGGAAGGAAGATTGGTGATATGATGAAGAAATGGGTGGCCAAGGTGGGAAGATATTCAAATATGCAAGGATTGATGCAAAAATGTGCAAAGGGAAGTGCTAAAAGAGCTTTAAAGAAAAAGGTTGACTTTTCATGAAAAATTGGTCAAGTTTGACCAAAGTGTTGTGAGTATGTTCACAATTTTGCAAAGGGAAGATTGATGTTTAGAAGTGTGATTTTGAAAAAAAAAAAGCATGAAGATGAGATTGCTATTTGTATAAAGAGATGATCTACATGATGATTCCTTCTATGCTTTACTAATCATACTTAGTCACTATTATCCATATGATCCTTCCCTACCAAAGAGCCAACACTACAACCTTTAAAAGTCCTCAATGATGTGTGATTGATTTGTCATTTCAAGTGGTGGAGAATTTGAGACTTGAGCCAAGCTTATGGTAGTATTTGCATGTTGTGTGAGGTACGAGAAAGCATAAACACTTGAGGGTTGAGTGAAACACTTATCTTGAGAGGATTATGACTCATTGACTTGACAATATGTTTATTGATTTGATTTCGATAGTTATTTGGATGATATTGTATTTTAGATTGCTAGATATTGAGTGATGATTCTATGGCATTGATCTTGTGCTTAACGCTTAATACATACAATTATTCCCCTATCTTATCGCTTCGTTGCTCGAGGACGAGCAACAATCTAGTTTGGGGGTGTGATTAGGGTCATAATTGCATATTTTTGTATTCATTTTTATATGCTTTTGATGTGCTTATGTTCATATTTGACCATAATATGGTATATATTGTGCTATTAACCCTTTTTGGCTAGAAAGTTGTGTTTATAGATAAAAATGAGCAAAATAGGGAAGAAACGAGCAAGATCGAGAAAAGTTCGGAAATCTGGAGTTTGGCCAAATGAAAAAATTAATGTTCCATGTCGAAGAGCATGAAGAGAGGGTCACAATGAAAAAAGAATCGAGTCAACCGGAGTCCTAGAACTCAAGATATGACGAAAACGAGAAGAGTCGAGCATGACCCGAGCTAAGGAGTGGGATCGGCAGGACGTCTTCTTGGATCGGCAGCACATCAATACGGATCGCGTGGATTTGTTATGGAACGGCAAACAACGGCGCACGCGACCTCGCGTACGATCGCGATCGACAGGAGTGCAGTTGTGGTTCGGCAGTTGGACAAAGTGCGCGAACTCGCTGCCGACCACGATTTAATGAAGGGCATCTTAGTCAATAATCCAAGGGTACTATATATACTTTCATCTCAGATTTCCAAGGGAGACACTTAGAATTTTAGATTCACATACATCATCATATTCTCTCTCTAGATTAGGAGAAGTTATTGGAAGTTTCCAAATTGGTGTTCTTAGATTTCCACTTACGATTTCGGCGATATCTTTTGATCTACCGTATGGATCGTTGATCCATCTTCTCCAGCATACTCAATATATCTCAAGCTACATTCCTACCGATTGAATTTCAATTTACATTGTTGGATTAATTTCTAGCTTATAGAGGTAAACTTGTATCTTTTCAATTCCAATTGTAATAGGTGAATTTTTGTATACTCTTTAGAATTCCTGCGCAATTATGATTGTAGTTAATTCAATTTACATTTTGTTTGCACAATTAGCCATAGGCTAATCTCTTAGTGTGTTGGTGTATGATTCCTATGGAGTAGTGTGGTGTATATGTTGATCTTATGAGTGCATTAAGTTGTTATATGATCAATTCTCTACTTTAATGGTTTGCAAGAATGCTTAATATGCTTAATTGATTATATGGGCCATTAGAAGTTAATCTCACACGAGAGTTGGGTTAATTTTCTTAATCTTCTCATAATTAGGCCATTGCATGTTAGGTGTTTGTTAAAATACCTAAGATAATGAGAATTGCCTTAGTGAATTAGAAAGACAATTAGAGGCTCTTATATGCACCTAGGGAGATCTTTTGCATGTTAGAGTGGCTTACCTATTGGTTGTACAATACCTCAATGCATGAGTAAGTGATACTTCACCACATGAAACATAGGATAGTACACTAGCACATATTTCTCACACTTGCTCACTTTGCAACCCAAGGTGATAGGTAGTTTACTTGTTTGACGCACTTGTAGACATAGTTACCATATCCCTTTTTGTTGGTCCCGAAACGAGTTAAATCAGTGTATGGGGGGGAATACACTGATGTCAGATTTTTCTGAAAGACTCAGAAAAATGCTCTAATGCACTCAGTCAGGATTCCCTGAAGTACTCAGTATGCTGAATGTCCACAGGGGCAGCAAGGACGGTTCAGTAACGAGTCAGATAAACTGAGTGTGAGGTAAAGTGCTCGGAAGCTCAGTAGAGATAACAAACCCACTGACAGCTCGGAAGCGAGTAGGTTGGACTACTATCTCAGTGAGTCAGAGTACGTGCGGAAAGTGAGCCCTTAGATTCTACTCGTTTTAGTTTCTGAAAATGTTTTCTCTGAGTCGCTTAGTAAATTGGTGGTTAAGGCTGAGTGCACAGTATTCAGATTCAGGATGATTGATTCAGTCCTGAAGTTAAAACCAATGCAGTATGTTCAGTTTAATATGATGACATTTATGATCCTGAACAAAACAGTAAATCAGCACACAGGGGACTTTTTAACGTGGTTCGGAGATAACCAACTCCTACGTCCACGACCTGATTTAACAGGAAGCTATCCTCAAAACCCTGAAGATAGGTACTTGGGTTTTACGTGCCAAGGGACACGAGTAGCCAACTTCCTCTCTTAGGAACTGACCCCTGGGCGTTTTACAAGTCACAGTCCTTCTAACCAACCTATCTCACACTTTGAGAGGTTTGGTATTCTGGTTTCCAACTAAGATAGCTCTAGCAATACAAATCAGTGCTAAATAATAGAGCTATCAATCTAAGCAAATACAGAGTGAATCCTACTACAACACTAGGGAAATTTAATTGCAGAGTGTTGTTTATGATATGCTTTGAGTTCTTGGATTCTTGAGCGTTTTCTCTTGGAAATTTCCCGTTAACCTTGAATGGGTGCAAGGTTCTCCATATTTATAGGCGAGATTCAAAATAGATCCGTTGGAGGAGATCAAATCAAATCTTTCCTATTTTAGGTAGATTGCAGGCTAGAAATACTGTTCGACCTACCCGCCATGCTTATTCTGGCAAGTTGTCACATCACCTGCAACCTTTTTGAGACGCATTAAATGCCGCATTAAATGCTGCGCAGACTCCGTGCTTGCATGTCGAAAGATCATTGGCTCTCTGCTATAACGGATAGTTGACCTTCAGACATTTATCCTTCCTCGTACATTCAATGCTCTGAGTCTCTTGTTAATAACTCAGTCTGAACGTGTGTCTTAATGGAGTCTTACTGACATTCTTTTTATCTCTTGTCCCATAGCATAAATAACCTTTTGCTTTGGACTGACATGATTCAGGTGATCTGAACCAAAGCCTGAGTCAGGTCCTACGTGCATTCAGCACTGCCTGATAGGTTATTCAGCTCAGTATGTGTTACCTTTTTGCTTCGGACTTACAGGATTCAGGTGAACTGAACCAAGGCCTAAGTCAGGTCCTATGTGCATTCAGCACAGCTTGATAGGTAACACTTTACTCTTCACTGACTGAGTTCTGTCCTGAACATGCTTAGTGTATTCAGTAGAAACATCAGACAATGGTACTTCAGGAATGACTTCAGGATGAATCAGCAGGCTTCGATCTTCAGCTTCAGAACAGACAATCTTCAGCGAGACTGACTGACTCCTTCAGGATGGTTTACACTTCAGACTTCAGTAAATTGGGTCGACTCCAATATTCTTCAGTCTTCAGCATGGTCCTCCTGTACTGAATCTCTAACCTAACTATCCTGAACTATTTTATCCTGAACACTATACTTAGGCAAATTCATCAGGGGTTTTGGGATCTAATCAAAATACTCAGATTGTCCCAACAATTTCCCCCTTTTTGATGATGCCAAAACCCTTAAGCAAATTCCTATTCATCTATACAATCAACTGACTTAGTCAGTGAAAATAACTCAGTACCACCTGACGAACTAGGTACTTAGTTTATAAGATGAAAACAAGGAATGGGTTAGTACAGTTCTTGATAAGGATTCAGAAAAGTAAATTCAGGAGTCAACAAGAAGTTGTACTCAGGAAAAATAAATAACTTCATTGATTGATAAGAAAATACAAGTATCCTGAAGCTATTACAAAATTCCTGAACAACTAACTCCTGATCTAGTCTTCATCCTTATTCCAAGCAGTCAGTGGAATCTCGTACTTCTCCAGTACTCGATTCAGGACCTGCTTCATCCTGTTCCAATCAGCAACGGCCCCAGCAGCTCGTCCTACTCTGACGACTTCTTCAGAAATTGCTTTCCGGTCCAGCTGCTTAGAATTCCTAAAGAGTGGAGGAGGATACTTGATGAATTCCGGAGGAGCGATCTCAACACCTTCAGTGTCAGCATGTCTGATGATTTCAGCCCATAGATCAGGATGCTCCTGTGCCATCCAGTGATGGAGTATGACGTCTTTTTCTTCAGTCTGATCGTCCCATAACCCCACCACATAGAATAGGTATGCCCACTTATTCCGGATCGGAATCCAAACCTCCAGCATCTCAATCGGAATGAAGTCTTCAACAAACTTCGATGGAGGATGACTTTGATCTGGTCTGACCACCATCTTCCTCTGAGTCTTTATCCGAGATCCAGATGATACAGATTTCTTCTTCTGGACCTGAGAAGTCAGATACTCATTAGATTCTTTTAGACGCTGGATCTGACTGAGCATCGAAATTTCTTTCATTTTTGCTATCTTTTCAGCATCAGTCATCACCAATTTCTTCTGAGTGGTCAGCCCAGATGGCATTATTTGTTCCTCCATCTCCTTATATAATGGCTCAAGAGCCGAATCTTCAGAGGGTCTCAACTTCTTCGGATCTGAGCCTTCAGCAGTTTCAATGGCAGCTACGGATCTAGTCCTCTTTCTATCCGCAGCCTTCAGTTCAAGGGGAAAGTTCTTCTTCTTAGCTTTGCCAGTAGTGGCAATTTGCTTCTTCCCTTCTTCCCCCTTTTTGGCATCATCGTCATTAATACGTTTAACAACCTCATCCACTGACTCCGCCAAAAGATTGAACTGACTATCCATCTCAGTCTGCTTCACCTGCAATTGCCCAATCTGCCCTACCATTCCTCTCAGGCCGATACTGAGCTGATCAATGGCTGAATTGTGTGCAGCCTTCAGTCGACCCTCGAAGTTTTCCATCCTTGAGTCTAGGGCAGATGCAATTTTCTCCTTCTCCTGAGCAGACAACTCCCTCAGCAGGTCCTCCTTCAGTTCAGTTCTTAACTTGGCCAACTTCTCATCAACCAGTTGATCAACCTTTTCAGATAGTTGTTGATCCAGAAAGTTGGCAAGTTTAGTCTCCTGCTGAGTCTGCACATCTGAAACCATCTGATTGCAGTTCTGAATAGCATCCTTGGTTTGCTCGGAAATGACAGTGAGCTCTACATTGATTTCAGACCGAGCTTCCCCAAAGAGATCAATTGCTGCATGCATATCAGAGGCCATATCATTCAGGTCTTTATCCAGCCTTTTCATCTTCTTATTCAGAGTTTTAGAATTTGAATCAACCCTACTTGCCTGTCGCTCAACGAGAATCACTCTCCTGTGCATATTCGAAAGAGCTCGTGAGGAATTTTCAGTGAACATAGCCGCTGGGGTGATCCAGTTTCCTCTAACTCGGATAAGACCTGATCGACCCTCTCCTGAAGCCTCCGCTGCCCCGGGTCCAAGGGGTGCATCATCGGCCGGTGCACTGACTCCCTCAGTGCCACCTTGCTGAATGTCATCAGCAATCACCACCACCTCCATTTCAGCTTCCTTCTCCTTTCCCTTCTCTTCAGCTAACTGAGTCTCGGGCTCAGGATACGTTCTGCGAACTGTTCTGATAAAATCCACCATTTTGATCAGATGATGTAGAGAGTTAACACCAAAATGATCAAAGAGGGCGGCTTCTAAATCTGCAATGCAGTCCCATCCTCTGGATTCTCCTAGCTGGCTGAGCTCAGACCAAGTAGCATTTCTGATCATGGAAAAAGTGCGGAGTTGCACAACTGCCTCCTTCTGAGCCTCAGTAAGATCAGGGAATCTCCTTTCCACCATCTCAGCTGCCTCTCCCCTTGTAACTATCTCAAAATCTGATAGGCTGTTCACATCGGGCGTAGGGAAAGGCCATGGTGCTTCAGCCTGAACTGGTTCAGCAGCCTCTTGCTCAACTCCTCCTTCCTGAGCAGGCTCTACCTGACCCAAATTCTGATAGGTTTCAGCAATAGTAAGGATCAGCTGGTTGGGATCAGGGGCTGCAATCGGAGCAAATTCAGGAACAGCCTGCGCCTGAGCTGGTTCCTTCTCAACAGCTTCAGCAGAATCCTGCGCCTGAGCTGATTCCTTCTCAACAGCTTCAGCAGCTTGCACTTCCATAAGCTTCTTCTCTCGCTCAGCTGACCCAGAGTAGAGAAATTTCAGCTTTTGTTGCTTGGGTCTGGAAGGCTTAGATTTATCCTCCGCTGGCTTTGCTGTATCAGACTCTGAAGACTTACCTTCCTGAGCCTGGACTTTCCCAGTCATGCTCACCTGGGCCTTTTTCTTCTGAGTCCGAGGCCTTCTCCTTGTGCCAGCATCATCGGAATAAGCTCTGAAGAGATGGATTTTCGCTGGGATCTCGAGTGATTGGGCCTGATCCACATCACCGAGATCCAGAGTCTCCAGGAGCATAGAGATCTTGGTGCCAAAATGCATCTTGGCCTCAAAAGTCGCCTGCCCCTCTGGCGAGTACTTGATTTTGCTGGTCTCAGCCACCAGCATTTGGAGGAAGTAACCCTCCCAGTCAAAATTGTGCAGAGAGGCATCGGAAATAGCCATCATTGTGAACAGCTTCGGCCTGGAGATCTGCTCCAATCCTCCAGCAATTCCCATCACTCCCTGACTTGTCAGGTCGAAGAAGTGACGGTTTTCAGTCCTCAAGACTGATTTATTCAGGCCGGATTTCAGCACGACATCTCCATCACACAGGGACTGGAGAAAATCCCTCTCATTCCCAAACCCATAATCCACTGGGCTTCGTCCTCTGTTGGGAAGATTAAAAACCTCCTTAATCTTCTCCCGAATGTTGAAGGTGACCCACCTCCTGACCATCTCCTCCTCGCCATCCTTTCCCTTCTCACACGTGGTCAAGGGAATACAAGTTTCCCACTCCTGGGAGTCCTTGTTTTGCGCCATCTTCAGGTAGAAGGCAGCAATGAGTCTGGGGTGGAGCCTCTGCGGCTTTGCAGTGATGAACTGCAGAAGACCTGCATTATTAAAAAGGTCTCGCACAGGCATAATATCGGGGTTATTAGAAGAAAAATCCCCATAGGGCTCATAGTGTATTTCGTTCCTTAAGTGGAAAAGGTTTCCAAAAAAGGTATCGGCAGAAGGTGAAGCCATGGAAGATTTTAAGAGATTTGAAGAGAATCGGTTTTTAGAGAAGATAAGTTAAGAAAATATTGGGTGCATAAAAGTTTTAACAACACGATCTTCTCTTATTTATAGACAGAAAAATTCAGTTTTAATCGGACGGTTTAGAAAAATAGTGACCTATGGGATTCAATGGACAAGATTGAGCAGTAAAAAGCATTTGTCTTTTCGGTTCTTCAAAGGTAATTGGTCAAAATTTCATCGATAACTGTTCCCGCCCACAGTGCATTAAATGCACATTAGAGCATGTCCGAATTTGATTCAAATAAGTTGAATTAAATAATAACCGAATATTAAAACGAACGGCTGGGATCATTTGGCAAATTAAATTGATTTGACAATACAGCAAACAGTAAAAAAAGGATAATGCCCGCAATATCAGATGACATAGATAAAAAAACAGGAAACATACCAGTCAGTCAGATATGTATTCTGACTGATACCACTTATTGCCCTATCAGGGTGACAAGCCCTGAGTTCAGTGTCCTGAATCTTAGTCAGTCTATACTGATCATCCATTTTATACTGAATGTTCCCCCTACAACCATTCACATTCTCTCTGAGTTCCCTTCATCCTGAGTCTAAATGAGTTATTTCCCCTGACCTTGTGCATTCTTATTAGAGATTCAAACTGAATCACCTAAGCCTGGGTCAAGGAGTCCTAACTCTACTGATAACTCAACAAACCTGGTTTCAGGCAAAGCCTTAGTCAGGATGTCAGCTCTCTGTTTTTCAGTAGGGACTCTCTCCATCCTGATGTCCTTCTTCTCTACATGATCTCTGATAAAGTGATGCCTGATGTCTACATGCTTACACCTTGTATGTAAGACTGGGTTTTGGGATATGGCAATGGCACTATTATTGTCACAATAAATTGGGACTTCAGTGGCCTCAACTTGGTAGTCTCTCAGTTGTTGTTTCAGCCAAAGAATCTGAGAGCAACAACTGCCTGCCGCCATATACTCAGCTTCAGTAGTAGACGTTGCAACACTGGTTTACTTTTTAGAAAACCAAGAGATCAGTTTACTCCCTAGAAACTGACATGTGCCTGTAGTTGATTTCCTATCAAGTCTACAGCCTCCATAATCAGCGTCTGAATAGCCAGTCAGTTCTAGGTTGTCATCAGAGGGATACCAAAGTCCTAAGTTGACTGTACCTCTTAGGTATTTCAGAATCTTTTTGCAACTCTCTAGATGACTCTTCTTTGGATCAGACTGATACCTTGCACAAACTCCAACTGCATAAGTGATGTCAGGACGACTAGCAGTCAGATATAATAAAGATCCTATCAGTGCCCTATATTCAGTCTGATTTACTGAGGCTCCTTCTTTGTCAGGATCCAGCTTCTCATTTGTGTTCATGGGAATGCGTGAGACTCTACTGGACTGAACTCCAAATTTCTGAATCAAGTCCCTCGCATACTTGGACTGATTAATGAAAATTCCGGAGTCAGTTTGCCTGACTTGGAGACCCAGAAAGAAATTCATTTCTCCCATCATTGACATCTCAAATTTCCCAGTCATCAGCTTGGAAAATTTCTCACAAAGCTTCAGATTAGGAGATCCAAATATTATGTCATCCACATAAATCTGAACCAAGAGAATGTCTTCCCCTTCGGTGATCCGGAAGAGGGTCCTGTCCACTGTTCCTTTCACGAACCCGTGGTCTATCAGGAATTGGGATAATGTATCATACCAAGCTCTCGGAGCTTGCTTCAGGCCATAAAAGGCTTTCTTCAGGTGGTATACTTTATTACCGACTTCGAATCCAGGAGGTTGCTCAACATACACCTCTTCATTCAGTACACCATTCAGAAAAGCACTCTTTACGTCCATCTGATACACTTTGAATTTCTTGAATGTTGCATAAGCCAGAAACAACCTGATTGCTTCTAATCTTGCGACTGGAGCAAAGGTCTCATCATAGTCGATACCTTCGGCTTGACAGTAACCTTTTGCTACAAGCCTGGCCTTATTTCTGACAACAACATTCTTCTCATCCCTCTTGTTCTTGAAAACCCATTTGGTGCCAATAACATGTTGACGCCTAGGTCTATCCACTAACTCCCAAACCTGATTCCGCTCAAACTGATTGAGCTCATCCTGCATGGCTAGGATCCAGTTGGGATCAGCTAGAGCTTCTTCTATGCTTGTAGGTTCCTGATCACTCAGGAAGCAACAAAACATAGCGCTTTCACCAAAGGACAACCTCGTCCTGACCCCCTCATTGATATCTCCAATGATATCAGCCAATGAGTGATCATCTAGCCATCGCCTCCTGCTGACTGGAGCACTGGGAGCTACTGATGTTCCATTGCCTGATCCTGAAACATTAGTCTCAATAATAATAGGCAAAGAAGCAGAACGAGCAAGAACAGGGGATACTGAGTCATTTCCTGAGGGTTGACCAATATCAGAGAAATTGTTTCCCCCTACAGTGTTGGACTCAGTAACTGTCTCAGGTGCAGAAGCATCATCATCGACAGTACGTACCTCAGGTTGAGTCTGTCCTTCCGTCTGAGACTCAACATTTTCCGAGGTAGGGGCTTGCTGAGGGTTGGTCTGAAGTCCATCCTGATCTTCATCATCATCATCCCATCCCTTGGGAGCACTGACAAGTTTGATCTTGAATTCAGGATTCTTCAGACTCAGCCTGGTTACCCTTTTGGTAATTCCCTCAGTATCAGGACTTGGAACCTGTTTCCTATGCACTGATGCAGTCTCATCAAACACAACATGAGGTGTTTCCTCCACACAAAGGGTCCGACAGTTATACACCCTGAAAGCTTTACTGACTGAGAAGTATCCTAAGAAAACTCCCTCATCAGATTTGCTATCAAAGGCTTTCAGCTGGTCTTTCCCATTTTTCAGGACGAAACACTTACACCAAAAAATATGGAAATAAGAGATGCGAGGTTTCCTCTTGTTCCAAGTCTCATTGGGTGTCTAAGCATGTTGTTTGTTCAGCATAGATCGGTTCTGAGTGTAGCAAGCAGTGTTGATTGCTTCAGCCCAGTACTTCTTGGGCAGTCCTGATTCAGCCAACATGGTCCTGGCAGCTTCCTTCAGGGTACGATTCCTTCTTTCAGCTACCCCATTCTGCTGAGGGGTCCTAGCTGCAGAAGTCTCATGAGCTATACCATGGTTAGTACAAAAGTCAGTTATAATAGAGTTTATAAACTCGGTTCCTCGATCTGATCAAATCCTGACAATGCTCTGACCCTGTTCAGTACTCAATTGCTTGAGTAACTCAGGAAGCTTGACCTGTGTCTCCTCTTTGTTCAGCAAGAAAATAACCCATGTGTACCTGGAATAGTCATCAACAACAACAAGGGTATATTTCCTACCATTTATGCTGACAGGAGTTACTGGACCAAAGAGATCCATGTGCAGGAGCTGAAGCACTCTGTCAGTAGAGAATGCTTCCTTCACCTTGAATGAGGCTTTGGTTTGCTTGCCTTCCTGACACGCTCCGCACACGTGGTCTTTGCTAAAAACTTCATTGGGCAGACCATCTACAAGAGAGAGTCTAGAGATTTTGTTAATAATCTTGAAGTTTAAGTGACTCAGACGTTTATGCCAAAGCCAACTGAGCTCAGAGGAGCTCTTAGCGACCAGACAGGTTTCAGGAGGACTGCTCTTGAAGTCAGCAAAATATACATTGCCCCTCCTGACTCCTGTAATCAGAACCTGCAGTGTAGATTTGTCCTTTACGAGACACATGTTATATGTAAATTCTACACTATATCCTCGGTCACAAAACTGACTAACCGAGAGCAAGTTATGTCTCAGTCCTTCAACATATGATACATTCATAACACGGACAGAGTTAATAACAAGGGTTCCGAATCCTCTGGTGAAACCCTTAGAGTTATCACCAAAGGTTACCTGCGGGCCTTCTTGAGCTACATAATCCTGAAGGAGATCACGAAATCCGGTCATGTGCCTGGAACATCCTGAGTCCAAGTACCAGTCCTTCATCAGATCCTCCTTCTTCTTCTTGTAGCCCGCAGTGACCTGAAAAGAATCAGGCCTCAGGTACCCATCTCGTATTGGGTCCTACTGAGTCGGCCATACCCTTCGGGATCCAGATTTGTCTGACAATTCTGACAGCATCAGAAGTGTAGACCTGTTTCCCTGAAATGTCAACATACACAGTTCTCTTCTTCCTTTGTGCCTGGGAAGTTGAGGGTGTATGGGTGTCAGCCTGAGATACAGGAGCCCTATATTGATTTCTGGGGGTGGGCCTCCTGTTTCTCCTTGACCTGGGTGCATTGGGCTGAAGTCTGTCCTGAGCAGGAGCAGCTCGGGCCTGACCTCTTGGCACATGAGGTCTGGCCTGAGTGTTTCTGGAGTCAGGTCTCCATTGCCTTTCAGAGGCCACTTGGTTTGTCCTTCTTCTTAGAGAATTGGGACGCTCCTGATGGGCTCTGCGCCCTGTCTAAGGAGTCTGAACCTCAGTAGTCCTAGGTCTTGCCTGAGGTCTCCTTTGTCCTGAGTTCCTTTTGTTCTGAACATTTCTTGGCTGGGCCTGAGAAGTGCTAGGAACAAAATTCTTCCCAGTTTGAGGATTCCTAGGCTGGACCTTGGAGTTCCTTTGGTCTGTCTTCCTAGACTCAGAATGAGAAACTTTGACCTTTTCCTTAAGTTTTTGTCTTGGTTTCTCAGTCCTTTGCCTGACAGGTTCAGCAGGCATTTTCTCCTTCCCTTTGCCTTTATTCTGATGAGCAACACTTGAGCTCTTGTCATCAGTTAGGGCAGGGACAAACTTTTTCTGAGAGTTGCTCCCTGAAGCACCTCTCTTCTTCTTGCCCTTTGGGTCTTTTGTGGCATCATAGCCTAACCCAGCTTTAGCACCATCAGTCAGCTGAGAGAAATGTGTCAACTCATCAACCACTTGGGCAGATGTGTATAACTTCTTCAGCTTGACCTCAAGATGCCCATTGGCTTCTTTCAGGGCCTCAATTTCAGTGGTGTATTGAAGCACTAATTCTGAATGAGCTTTCTCTTTTGAGATCAGCTCAAGATCCCAAGCAGTTTGCTCAGCACAAAGGCGAGCTTGCCACTCAGTTTCGAGCATCATTCTTAGAGCAGTTCACTCAATTATCAGTTGTTCCTGAGCAAGGAACAAATCAGTATCACGAGTCTCAATCAGCGAGCTGATGACACCCTTCAGTCTTTCTACCTCCAGTGGAGCTTCATCATGCTTATTCTTAGCATTAAGTAGCTCCTCCTGAAGATGTACTAATCTGAGGGCTTCCTCAGTATCTCTTACTCTGAGAGACTCAGTTAACCGATCGTTCTTCTCACTCAGTTGTGCGTTCACATCCACTGTGTGAGTATGAGTCTCCTGCAGCCTTGAGAAGTCAACCATCAATTGCTCTAGGGCGAGCTGAAGGTCGAGTTCTCCTGCTGATTCTGAGATAAACTCAGGTGCGTGATCAGGAGAAGAGGCAGAAGAACATACCTCATCATCTTCCATCAGGCAGAGGTCATCATACTCCTCATCTGAAAAGAGTTCAGGAGACCGGCGTCCAGGGCCATCTGAATCTGAGGAGTCCTCAGCTAGCAACGCTCTCCGGTCTGAAGCCCTGAGCTCTCTTTTGGCTCTCCGATCTTCTCTCTCACGAGCACTGAGCTCCGGACAATCATACTGATAATGTCCGGACTTTTTGCAGTGGTAGCACTGATCTGCATCAGAAGAAAGCTTCTTGTCAGTGTACCTTTTATCAGAGGGTTCCCTCCTGCTCCCTGATGATCTTTCAGGTTTGGAGCTGGATCTTCTGGGCTCATCCTCTTTCATCTTTTCATCTCTGCGTCGCTCAGGCTCATTACGATCCCTCCTGGAATCTGAACCTCTTCTTTCTTCTCTCCGGGGGCTAGATCTCCTGGGGCTGGAGTACCTCCGATCACGGGTGTCAGTATAAAATTTCTTATACCTGCCGAAATGAGAGTTCAGTTTCTCGAATCGCCGTGCCATCAAGCTGTACTCCAAGGCTAGCTCATCTTTGTTCATGTCTTTTAGAGACTTGGAGCCAGATCCAGCCTCAGGCTCAGGAGTAGCTTTAAGAGCCACGCTTTTTTCCTTTTCAGATGTCTTCTCCTCACTAACTTCCTTACTGACAACACCCATCTTCTTCCTCTTATCGAGGTCAAATTCTAGAGCCTTTAACTCAGAGAATAGGTGTGAGTGAGTGATGTTTGTAAGGTCCTGAGTGTTTTTCAACAGAATTACTCCTGTGTCCCATCTTTCAGGGAGACAGTTCAGGATCTTAGAAGACACCTCCCTCTTGGGAAACTCCTTCCCAAGGGTTGCTAGCTCGTTCATCATCTTAATGAACCGAGCTTCCATCTGATCGATGGACTCTCCCTCTAGCATCTTGAAGGCCTCAAACTTCCTGATAGCGAGATCTCTCTTGTTTTCCTTGATCTTTTCAGATCCTTCGCTCATCTCCCTCAGAGTATCCCAGATCTCCTTAGCTGTCCTCAGATGCATCAGCCTGACCGAGTTCTTGTAAGAAACAGTGTGGAGTATAATGTTATTGGCAACATTATCCAGTCCGATTTGCTTAATCTGATCAGAATTAAGCGCGGACCTCTCCACTTCTTCATCTCCGGCGGCTGGAACAGGGACATTGCCAGCAACAGGCCAAGTCGTCTGAAGATTTCTCATAAATCTGATTGGGCCATGTTCAATCACCTGTGGCATCTGATCATGGATAGAATAGAGATGTGCGAGTACCCTGAATTTCCAATAATCATAATTGTCAATAGAGAATTCAGGAAGATTGCCCTCGAGGCGTTTAGAACCGGATGCCATGTAATGCAGTTTTTCAGAAACAAGATCAGTTCAGTAGACCACCAAAAGTTTCTCCTCAGAAACTGTTGGTAAACAAAGTCAGTGATCTTTTGAACCACTGCTCTGATACCACTTGTTGGTCCCGAAACGAGTTAAATCAGTGTATGGGGGGGAATACACTGATGTCAGATTTTTCTGAAAGACTCAGAAAAAAGCTCTAACGCACTCAGTCAGGATTCCCTGAAGTACTCAGTATGCTGAATGTCCACAGGGGCAGCAGGGACGGTTCAGTAACGACTCAGATAAACTGAGTTTGAGGTAAAGTGCTCGGAAGCTCAGTAGAGATAACAAACCTACTGACAGCTCGGAAGCGAGTCAGTTGGACTACTATCTCAGTGAGTCAGAGTACGTGCGGAAAGTGAGCCCTTAGATTCTACTCATTTTAGTTTCTGAAAATGTTTTCTCTGAGTCGCTTAGTAAATTGGTGGTTAAGGCTGAGTGCACAGTATTCAGATTCAGGATGATTGATTCAGTTCTGAAGTTAAAACCAATGCAGTATGTTCAGTTTAATATGATGACATTTATGATCCTGAACAAAACAGTAAATCAGCACACAGGGGACTTTTTAACGTGGTTCGGAGATAACCAACTCCTACGTCCACGACCTGATTCAACAGGAAGCTATCCTCAAAACCCTGAGGATAGGTACTTGGGTTTTACGTGCCAAGGGACACGAGTAGCCAACTTCCTCTCTTAGGAACTGACCCCTGGGCGTTTTACAAGTCCCAGTTCTTCTAACCAACCTATCTCACACTTTGAGAGGTTTGGTATTCTGGTTTCCAACTAAGATAGCTCTAGCAATACAAATCAGTGCTAAATAATAGAGCTATCAATCTAAGCAAATACAGAGTGAATCCTACTACAACACTAGGGAAATTTAATTGCAGAGTGTTGTTTATGATATGCTTTGAGTTCTTGGATTCTTGAGAGTTTTCTCTTGGAAATTTCCCGTTAACCTTCAATGGGTGCAAGGTTCTCCATATTTATAGGCGAGATTCAAAATAGATCCATTGGAGGAGATCAAATCAAATCTTTCCTATTTTAGGTAGATTGCAGGCTAGAAATACTGTTCGACCTACCCGCCATGCTTATTCTGGCAAGTTGTCACATCACCTGCAACCTTTTTGAGACGCATTAAATGCCGCATTAAATGCTGCGCAGACTCCGTGCTTGCGTGTCGAAAGATCATTGGCTCTCCGCTATAACGGCTAGTTGACCTTCAGACATTTATCCTTCCTCGTACATTCAATGCTCTGAGTCTCTTGTTAATAACTCAGTCTGAACGTGTGTCTTAATGGAGTCTTACTGACATTCTTTTTGTCTCTTGTCCCATAGCATAAATAACCTTTTGCTTTGGACTGACATGATTCAGGTGATCTGAACCAAAGCCTGAGTCAGGTCCTACGTGCATTCAGCACAGCCTGATAGGTTATTCAGCTCAGTATGTGTTACCTTTTTGCTTCGGACTTACAGGATTCAGGTGAACTGAACCAAAGCCTAAGTCAGGTCCTATGTGCATTCAGCACAGCCTGATAGGTAACACTTTACTCTTCACTGACTGAGTTTCAGGAATGACTTCAGGATGAATCAGCAGGCTTCGATCTTCAGCTTCAGAACAGACAATCTTCAGCGAGACTGACTGACTCGTTCAGGATGGTTTACACTTCAGACTTCAGTAAATTGGGTCGACTCCAATATTCTTCAGTCTTCAGCATGGTCCTCCTGTACTGAATCTCTAACCTAACTATCCTGAACTATTTTATCCTGAACACTATACTTAGGCAAATTCATCAGGGGTTTTGGGATCTAATCAAAATACTCAGATTGTCCCAACACTTTTACTTGCTTTGTGTTTTGGGCTTTGGAACATTAATCTTCCCTTACAAATCCCCATCCCCTTTGAGTTCGATATATATTAAAACTTGGTCAATCTTGCCGCCACGTTATAACGATCGTGTACACTTGCACGTAGACACATTTTCACCGAACAGTCCCCAAGCCAGTTTATCATTCTCCGAGCATAGTTGTAGTATGGGATCAACTCAGGTTTCTTAACCTCATACAGTCCGAGCAATTGATTTACGATAAGCAAGGAATCTCCATACACTTTGAGGTGTAATCGCTTTATATCGACCGCCATTTCTAATCCCAGTATGAGTTCCTGGTATTCAACAACATTATTAGCTCACTTTTCGGTCAAGGAGAATGAGTATGGCAAGACTTCGCCTTCAGACGTGACGAACAAAACCCCTGCACTGGCTTCTTCTCTATGTGAAGCTCCGTCAAAATACATTTTCCAAGGAGGAGAGATTTCAACAGCCAAAATGTCTTCATCTGGGAGATCATCAGATAACTCCCATTCAGCAGGGATTGGGTGGTCAGCCAAAAAGTCTGCTAACACTTGCCTCTTTACAACTTTCTGAGGAATATAAACAATTTCAAACTGTTGCAGTTGGAGGTACCACCGTGCAAGTCGGTCTGAGAGAACCGGTTTAGACATGACAAACTTTAGTGGATTTGCTTTTGATATGAGACGGATTGTGTGAGCTTAAAAGTAGTGCTTCAATTTCTGAATTACAAAGATGAGTGCTAGACATATCTTCTCGATTGGTGAGTAATTCAACTCATTCGGCACCATCGTTCTACTCAAGTAGTAAAGAGCACTTTCTTTACCGTCATCATTTTCTTGTGCCAACAGGGCTCCAACTGATCGTTCTTGTGGAGATATATAGAGTATCAACGGTCGTCCAGGTATCGGAGCAGATAACACAGGGGGCTTCATCAGGTAAGCTTTGATCCTTTCGAAAGCGTTATCACAGACTTTATCCCACTTGAACGGATTCCCTTTCTTTATTAGGTGACTGAAGGATTGACATCTACCTGCTAAGTTTGAGATGAATCTTCTCAAATAAGCCAGCTTTCCTTGCAAACTCTTGAGCTCGTGGATGTTGCGAGGTTTTGGCATTTTCAGAATTGCATCGATTTTTGCTTGCTCGATCTCAATGCCTCGATGTCGGACAATGAATCCAAGAAACTTTCCCGAGGTGACTCCGAAAGCACACTTTAGTGGGTTCATCCTCAATTTATACTGTCTGAGGCACTCAAATACTTGTCTTAAGTCTTGTAGATGATCCTTTCACTTCTTCGACTTCACGACCAAGTCATCTACGTAGCATTCCGTGTTTTTATGGAGCATATCATCAAAGATCTTCTGCATTGCTCTTTGGTATGTTGCACCAGCATTTTTCAATCTGAAGGGCATCACCTTATAACAGTAAATTCCTTTTAGTGTACGGAATGCAGTAAGCTCTTCATCACTTGGCGACATGCGGATTTGGTTGTAGTCGGATGATCCATCCATAAAAGATAGACCCTCGTGACCCGTAGTAGCATCAATCATGAGCTCGGGGATAGGAAGTGGAAAATCATCTTTAGGGCATGCAAGGTTGAGATCCCGGAAGTCGACACACACCCGAATTTGACCATTCTTCTTTTGTACCGGGACAATGCTGGAGATCCATTCTGGATAATTCACTTCTCTAACGAACCCAACTTCGATAAGTTTGTTTACTTCGCTCTTAATCAACGGGACTAACTCGGGTCTAAATCAATGTTGTCCTTGCTTAACTGGTCGAGTTACCTTCTTTATCGATAATTAGTGGACAACAACTTTAGGGTCCAACCCCGACATCTCTTTGTAGGTCCATGCAAACACGTCCCTGAATTCTTTCAAGAGCTTGATATATGCTTCCTCTTCTTCTTTCGTTAATGAGGCGCTTATATATGTTGGCAGTGGGTCGTTAGAATCTCTGAGATTGACCTCCTTTAGTTCATCAACGGTTGCTTTAATATCTTCCTCAAGCTCTGGAGGGGCTTCCTCGGCATCTTCTTCTATTGTTAGAGCGTCCTCGGATATGGTAATGTGGTTTACAGCTGCCACATCTTCTCTAACTTCTCCTTGTCGTTCAAAGATGACAGTACGCCTCATTCGACCATCTCTTCCTCTAACAAGGATCGTCCTCATATTCCTGGTGTTTTCAAAGATAATCCCTTGTCTAACCATTGAGGCTATTCTCCTTTGCACATGTCTGTTTATTTCAACTTCTTCAGAGGCTGGCTGTTGGACAATCCGGGCGTTAACAAAATTTGAGGCAACACTTTCTCTATCATCATCTTCCTCTCGAGTGTAGATGATCGTCTGCCACTTGGCTTTCAAAACTCTTCCACAAGACATACTCAAAGTAGTATGTCGTCGCATACGAGATGGTATCAGACTTCGAATCTCATGGTAGTGGGGAAGCTCAGATATTCTCTTCTTCCAACAATTATCTTTTCCACGTGGTCCCAATCTCTCAAAAATGGAGACCCTCTTTACATTCTTTCCATTCTCATCGAAGGCGTCTTCTGTTGACGAGAATCCACCTTCTGTGACATGATTTGTGCTAGAACTTGCTCTTTTAATTGCTATGCGCACTGGAGCTTGTGCTACATATCCTAGACCAGCTCTGGCGCTCTTGGTAGGAATATACACACCTTTTCTCATCGAATTTTGAGTGGCTTTACCCCCGTGTTTTGAGGATTTATCGACCTTGTGAGACACTGGACCTCCTTGAGGATTGTAACTAGCTTGAACTAAGAGCTTGAAAGCCTGGGGGCAATAAGATCTTGACATTAAGGCCTCGGAGATCTCCCCATGTTCTGTTTTACTGCCCTGAATAGGACGAGTGAATCCATTAATTTCTCTAACGTCTCGACATTTTTTACATGCTTTTTGCCTTTATCTGCACGAGATGGCGTGTTGCCATTGTTACCTTCAACAGTTTGCACGTCTTTAGCTATCCCTTGAGGAGCTTCTTCTTCGGCTTTAGTGATGGCATTGAAGTAATACTTAGTATCGGCAAAGTACGATTCAGCTTCAGTGAAAGGTTTGGCATCACCGAACACCCTTTTCACATCTCCATCCCTACAATATTTGAAGCATTGGTGCATTGTAGAAGGTATCACACCATTCTCGTGAAGCGATGGACGTCCTAGCAACATGTTGTATGATATTCTTGCATCAATTACATGGAAAAGAACAGTTGAGACCATCTCTTCAATTAGCAAGTCCAGCATTATCATACCAAGAGCTCGTTGTCCCTCTTGATTGAATCCTTGGATCATTAGACGGCTTTTGCCAAGTTCATATGCTGTGATATCTAACTTTTTCATCATTCTCCAAGGTAGGAGATTGACTCCCGATCCCCCATCGATCAACATTCTATTAACTTTATGTCCCCTTGTGTAGCCAGTTACAAACAATGGGCGATTGTGAGGCTGCGATCCCAATAACAAGTCTTCCTCCGTAAAGCTCATCACTACTTTGCAGTCTACAATTGCATCATGCTTTTCTCCGGGTGGATGGGTTTCAGTCGTGCCCACCATATGACAAGAGATGTTATCATAATCATTATCCTTAACAGTGGTAATATTTGCAGTTGTTTCTTCGTCGAGCAGAATTTTCCCTTGCTCAACTAGCTGCATAACTTTATCTTTGAAGATAAAGCAGTCTTGAATTAGATGACCCACCAATATGTGGTACTTGCAATATTTTGGGTCATTTGTGCGCCCAGCTTCTTCTGGCCGCTTCATTTCTGACAGTTCAATGAGCTTATCTTTCATCAGGTCATCGAACATTCCTGAGACATTGGAATCTAGGAATGGATATTGTCTCTCTTGTAATTCTTTTAAGATCGCTCTCCTTTGCACTTTTTCTAGAGTAACAGTTTTACCCTTATCGGTTTTGTCTTCCCTATTCGATTGGAGCTTGACAGTCTTTGCATTTGCCTGCATGGCCTCCTTGTGTGATCCCTTGACAAATGTCCTGCCCCCTTTCTTAACCTCTTGCTTCTCTCTAAATCTTCGAGGTTCATAGGTTAGTGGTCCATCAGATCCGGCCGCAGCCATACTTAGCTCCATATCGTGAGCTCTTGTAGCTAATTCTTCAAATGTTCTTGGCTGAATCCTTTGTAGGATATAACAAAGACCCCATTGCATCCCTTGGATGCATATTTCAATAGCAGATGCTTCTGAGAGTCTGTCTTTTCAATTCAAACTTAGGTTCCTCCATCGGTTGATGTAGTCGATGACGGGCTCCTTCTTCGATTGGTGTGTATTTGTTAGCTCAATCATACTGACCGTTCTTCTCGTGCTATAGAAATGGTTAAGGAACTCATGCTCCATCTGATTCCAGATGTCAATGGAGTTAGGCTCTAAGTCAGTGTACCAATCGAAGGCATTTCCTTTGAGAGATCGGACGAATTATTTGGCCAGATGATCACCATACGTTCCGGTGTTATTACAAGTTTCAACAAAGTGAGCTATATGCTGCTTTGGATTGCCTTTCCCATCAAACTGCTGAAACTTTGGAGGTTAATAACCTGGTGGCATCTTCAAGTTGTCAATCCTATTTGTATAAGGTTTGGCATAACTGTGGGTCGACTTGGAGTTATCATCAAACTTTCCCTTCACCGTCTCCAGTATTAACTCCTTAAGTTGATCAACTTGGATCCCTCCATCAGTTCAGATTTACAGCTCTCTCACGGTCGCCTCAGTTTCTGCTGCTTGATGCTTAGTTGAAGTATCTTCCTCATCGCAGCCTTCAACTCTTTTCTCAATGTTGTGGCATGTTTCAGTGTTATCCACCTTGCTTATCAACTTAGCAATCATGGAGTCTTGCTCCTTGACACGGTGAGTGAGCCCTTCAACAGCTCTGATCAGACTAGCGAGTTGTTCTTCAACTGTTGATGCATCTGTCATCATTACTGAAGCAGCACTGGATGTTGATGATGAGTCTGACATAGAGCGCGGAGTCGAGCATGCTGAGTTATTTTCTTCGTCCTTAGCGACGTAGGAGGATTTTTTCTCCACGGAGGAGTCAACTCTTGAAGAAGACTCAGCTTGAGATCTTTTCGTCATGCTTCTAGTAACTGCATTGACATCTGTTTCCTTTGAAGGGGCGATCTTCACGACGATCTAGTGTGCAGATGCCATTTGTTGGTCTTAGTTTGTGGAAGAGGAGGGTTGAGAGGTAGAGAGGGTCCCACCGGGCGTGCCAAATTTGTAACAACAAATTTTGTGAAAATACGAAAATGATTTACAATATTAATTTCTCTTGAATTTAAGGGTCCTTTTTCTCTAACTATGATCCTCTGATTCTCCTCTTGGTTGTTGACTTTGATTTTGACTTCAAAACGCTGATCCAAGGACGAGTTGTCTTGATTCGGATCGAACGAGGTCTTTGGAAGATTTTGATGAAGAACGCATCACATTTGATGAAGAATGATCTTCGAATCTTCAAGGTAGATTTGGGTTTAAACACTGGATTGGAGGGGTCGTGGACCTTGATCTCTAATCGGAGTGTATTTGTGGATGAATTTGATGAAGAACCATTGAAGACGGCGAAGAACAGCTTTGAAGATGCCCCTTGAATCTTCAAATCTTCAAATATTCGAATCTTTGAATCTTCAAACTTCGGATCTTCAAAACTTCGAATCTTCGAATATTCAAATCTTCGAATCTTCAAAACATCAAATCTTTGAATCTTCAAATATTCGAATCTTCAAATCTTCAAGAATGAGATTTTGGATTCGTCTTAGCTCCAAGATTGCTCGTGCCTTGAATGTTTTTGAATTGCTCTTCAATGTGTTTCTCCATGTGTGTAATGAGCTAATGAAGGCCCCTATTTATTGGGTGAGGGAATGAAGATTTTCCTTCATTAGCTTTACATGTGGCGGACTTTAATTGGCTGATGCTAATTTTCTTGCATATTCAATCAATTATCTGGATTTGTCCAGATTCATCCTGATTTGATTTGATTTTTTTCCTTTATCAATGAGATATTATATGATCTCGATAAATTAGGAAATTTTTTACTGTATTTATCAGTATGTACGAGTGTCGGGAAACTCGTGTAATTTGATGGGCTTATACCATGTGTATTAAATACCAATTTCAACTATTTAATTGGAGAATTAATTTAATTAAATTCTCAAAATTAAAATAGCAAAATTTATTTGATATTTAATTATTTGTACATGTGTCGCCATTTAATTGGAGCAAATTTAATTTACTTACAGACACCATCACTCCCTATACCATCAGTGACTCCGGTTACTGAAACCCCAACTGAGCCAGAGGTAGCTCAGGAAGTTGAGAAGAATTCTCAGAAGAAGGTGACTTAGGTCCAGGGGGAACCTGAACCTAAAATAGAAGGCCAAGTTGGTGAAGGTACAACTGGTTAGTCCGAGACTTCTTTCAGGACTGATCAGGACGGTGCTGATATCAACATCATGGAGGTAGTTCAGGAGGTGAACGAGAAGCACAGAGACAAGGAGGCTCAGGTGGAGCCAGGTGAGCTGGATGAGGAGGTTGAAGGAGGACGAGATGTTGCCTAGGAGGGGCAAGGGAGTTCTGATGCTGGCTCGGAGGAGCATCAGGAAGCTGAAGGGATGGAGGCTCAGGAAGAGCTCCATGACGAGGATGCTGAGGACAACCAAGGCAGAAAGTGGGCGGTATCCAATTAAGAAGAGTCAGAATCTGACGATCAGGAGGAAATCCTACCACCGCCCAGCCTAACCCCATTTGATATGGATGCGCGCTCCCAGGCTATCAGATTTGCCTGCCAGCGTTTGCCAGATCTTTCCGCTCATTTTAAAACTTTCATAATCCCTTCCCGAACCAAACATGAATCTTTCGATTCATCTGGCTCTCGCGCTCAATTACTTAGGGTCAATTCTCATAGATTTTTTGTGAATGTAATAGCCCCCTTTATAGTAAAAAAAACTAAAAAATGAATCTTATACAAAACCAAACTACTTAGAGGACTCTTCTGACAAAATCTACTTTGAATTTGATAAATGTATTGCTTGTGAAGTATATGTTCGTGTATGTCCTATAGATCTACCCGTTGAGTTCCTGATCAGACAGGAAACAACAAAACATAACACTCTCACCATGGAACAACCTTGTCCTAACCCCCTCATTGATATCACCAATGATATCTGCCAATGAGTGATCATCTAGCCATCTTCTCCTACTGACCGGAGCGCTGGGAGCTGCTGCTGACGTTCCTTCATCTGATCCTGAAAAGTTAGTCTCGACAATAATAGGCAAAGAACCAGAACAAGCAAGAACAGGGGACACTGAGTCATTTCCTGAGGATTGTCCAATGTCAGGGACATTGTTTTCCCCTACAGAGTTGGACTCAGTAACTGTCTCAGGTGCAGAAGCATCATCACCGACAGTCCTTACCTCAGGTTGATTCTGTGCCTCCGTCTGACACTCAACATTCTCCGAGGCTGGGGCTTGCTAAGGGTTGGCCTGAGGTCCATCCTGATCGTCATGATCATCTGATTAGGGTCATAATTGCATCTTTACGCATCCATTTCTACATAGATTTGATGTGCTTATGTTCATGTTCATACTTGATACTTTGATGATATGAGCAATTTTTTATATGATATGAGTCATGATCACCCTATACCCATGAGTTTTGAGCCATTTTTGCCTGTTTCAATCTTAAACGGATGATATTCTTTGATGTGAGTTCCACACACATACATGTTACTCTAGAACTTGGCTTTGGTCTTATTTGAGGCTACATTAGATGATGTTTTCATATGATATGATTTGAGGCATTTCTTTGATCTTAGCCCTATGAGCCTACCATTGACATTATGATCCATTGCTCACCATTTTGTGCCTTTAGACCTTTTCTTTGGCTAAGCACACTTTAAGCCATTTTCCTTCCTTTTTGGAACTCTCTTGTCCCTATGATTAGTAGAGTGAAAAGAAGGAAGGAAGATTGGTGATTTGATGAAGAACATGTTGGCCTTAGTTGAAAGATATTCAAGAATGCATGGATTGATGTGAAAAGAAGGTTCAAAAGCAAGTGCTTGCAAGGAATGAAAAAGGTTAACTTTTTAAAATAATTGGTCAAGTTTGACTTGTGTTGTGAGTATGATCACAACTTGTCAAAAATGGAAGAATGATCTTTGAAAGTGTGATTTTGAAAGAGCATGAAGAGTATATGCAAAATTGCATGAAGATTTGGATAATTATTACATGATTCCTTCTATGCTTTACTAATCATACTTAGTCACTTTTATCCATATGTTCCTTCCCTACCAAAGAGCCAACACTACAACTGATTAGGGTTATAATTTCATGTTTTAGTACTCATTTCTATATGCTTTTGGTGATCTTATGTTCATATTTGACCCTATTATGCTATACTTTGTGTATTTAACCCTTTTTGGCTTGAAAGTTGTGATTGTAGGTGAAAACGAGTAAAATGAGGAAGAAACGAGCAAGATCGAGATAATTCCTAAAATCTGGAGCTGAGCCAATGGAAGCAATTGATGTTCCATGTTGAAGAGTGTTGGAAAATCCCTTATGTTTTGATGACATTAAAACCAGCTAACCTTGGGAAGTTAGCTGGGGTCAGATCAGATCAGACGAGGATGGTCAGCTGCGGACGGTCAACTGAGGTGAAAGTCAGCCGAGGTGCTAGACATCAGTTGAGGACAGGTCAGCTGATGTCAGATTAGCTGAGTCAGATCAGATGAGGTTAGGTCAGCTGAGGTGCACACATCAGACGAGGAACACCCGTAGCAGCTGAGGTCGTCTGAAGCTGTTGCATAGAAGATCTATTTATGGAAGTCAATCAAGTCAAGATGACAAGATCACATCAACGGCAAGAAGATTTCCAGAATCATAGGCAATCAATCAAGTCAATCAGATTAAAGATCAAGCCAAAGATGGAAAGATATCAACCTGGAAATCAAGAATCAATCAATCACTCTGAGTGATTGACTATATATTTATAGGGATTTCAAATCCTAGTAAACTCTAACGGCTAGTTTTTTATACCTATAAATATGAGTACAAGAGAGAAAAATAATAACGATCCTACGCACGATTACACTAGCAAATAGGCTACAATATTTTCCTCTGTATAAAAACACGTTCACACAGTTATTATTCATTTTTGTAAGACTTTATAGAAGTCGATCAGTTAGTTGCAGTCTTTGCACTAACAAGTTGTAAGAGAGATTTCTCTCGAAGGTTGTAAGGAAGGAAGTAAGTGAGTAAGAGAGCCCCTCAACTCCAAGTTGGATTGAGGAGAGTGGATGTAGGACAGTTGGTCCGAACCACTATAAATCTTGGGTTTTTATTTGTCTTATTTAATTCTCCTACTTACTGCACTAATTAAAAGGATTTAACTAAAAATGTTTCCTCACAAAAAGATATTGCGCACTCAGCTAATTTTCTAGTCAGCTGGTTTTCAAAACAAGAAGACTCAAAGTCTTCTTTAGGGACCAACAAAGAGCTTAAAGAGAGGGTCGCAACGCAAAAAGAATCGAGTCAATTGGAGTCCTAGAACTTAAGATACGACAAAAATGAGAAAAGTCGAGCACGACCCGAGCTAAGGATCTCAATCGGCAGGACCCCCCTTCTATCGGCAGCACATCCATAGCACTCACGCGTCTATTACCTGAAGCGGCAGCTAAGGGCTCGCACGAGAGGTCGCTCGACCGCGATCGGCAGTCAGCTAGTTGGAGTTCGGCACATTGCAAAGCGCGCGGACTAGCTGCCGAGCGCGATCGGCAGCTGTTCAGTTGGCGGCCGGCAATAGTTTAGAATTTCTGGATTTTCAAGGCTATTTTCTAATTTTACGCGTTTTAATGAAGGACATCTTGGTAAATGATCTAAGGGTACTTTATATACAGATTCTCAAAGGGGGATTCATTCTTAGATTTCATTTTTTAGATTACACACATCATCATATTCTCTCTCTAGATTAGGAGAAGTTAGAGGTAGTTTCCATTTGGGTTCTTAAGATTTGTACTTCCGATTTCTACGATAATTTTTGATATACCGCTCGGATCTTCAATCCGTCTGTTCCTACACTCTTGTAATAGCTAGAGCTACGTTTCTACCATTTGAATTTCAATTTCCATTGCTGGATCATTTTATAGTTTTTGGACGTAATTTGTATCTTTCCAATTTTCATTGTAATAGGTAATTTCTTGTATTCTCTTTACAATTCCTGCACAATGATGTTTATAGTTAATTCAATTACTCTTATGTTTAAACAATTAGCCATGGGCTAATTCCTTTGTGTGTTAGTGTATGATTCCTATGGAGTAATGTGGTGAAGGTTGATCTTATGAATGCTATGAGATGCTGTATGATCAATTCTCTAAATTGATGGTTTGTATGAATGCTTTGAATGCATATTTGATTGAGGGCCATTAGTGAGTTAGTATCTTAT
Source organism: Prunella vulgaris (assembly GCA_026898435.1). NCBI lineage: Eukaryota > Viridiplantae > Streptophyta > Magnoliopsida > Lamiales > Lamiaceae > Prunella > Prunella vulgaris. The sequence continues at coordinate 170,533 of JAPKLY010000342.1, read as the reverse complement.
GAGAATTTGAGCTATTTTCCTAAATTTTCTTATTATTAGGCCAATGCATGCTAAGTGTTTGATTAAATTTCTAAGATAGTGAGAATTATCTTTAGTGAATAGAAAGAACAATTAGAGGCTCTAATGTGTACTTAGGGAGACCTTTTGCATGTTAGAGAGGCTTGCCAATTGATTGTACAATACCTCAATTCATGATTAAGTGATACCTTACCATGTGAAACATATGATAGTACACTAATACATCTCTCACACTTTGCAAAACAAGGTGATAGGTAGTTTACTCTTTTGACGCACTAGTAGACATTAGATACCGATTCTCCTTTATTGCTTTGTGAATTTTTAATTTGAGCAATGATAACACCTTACAATCCGCCCTCTCCCTGAGTTCGATAAATAATAAACTTGGTTAAACTTGCCACGACGATAACAATCGCGTACACTTGCGTGAAGACACCATTTAGGCAAACAAGTTTATGGCGCCGTTGTCAGGGAGGCGGCTAGTTTGTTTGGTTGTTTGTTGTTCTTTTTGTTTTCAATTTTTGCACTATTTGTGTGAGAATTTTGATACTTGTTAATTCTTGCAGGATTTTGTGAGATTGAGATGGATGGATATAACTACTCTTCCTATCCTCCACCAAATACTCAACCTTCCACATCCTACACTTACCATCCTTACCCTTACCAAAATGAAAGATCCTACCAACCCCATCATACATCACAAAACTATATACCTTGTACATCCTACCATCAAGGAGATTCCACTTATATCAACGAAACACTACAGCTTATACTCAAGCAATTGGGGAACATGAGAAGTGAAGGATTAAGGCATTTAGAGGAAACAAACCTAAAGTTCGATGCAATTTGCCGAGATAAAGGAGCTAGAATAAAGAACCTAAAGATACAAGTGGAGCAAATATCAAGAAAATATGGGCAAAGGGCTCGAGAATGCAATTCCTATTTGATTCAAGCCCAATTGAGAGAAGGGTGTTGTGCTATTGAGTTAAGAAGTGGAAGAAGATATGAAGGACCGAGTGCTCCTATTTATGTTGAGGATGGAGAAAATGAGGTAGAAGAGGAGAGGATTGATGATATAGATGTGGGAGTTGATATGGAATATCATATTCCATTAGGAAAATAAGATGGGAAAGAAGAGGAAAGTAAGGTGGAAGAAGGGTTAGTGGAAGAAGGAGAAAAGGGTAGAAGTGAAAGAGAGGAAATATATGTTCCTAAGTGGAAAAGAGTTAGAGAAGAGAGGGAAAAGAAGAATAAAGTGAAAGTTGATGAATGGGGGGTGCCAAAGACGGTAGTGCCCATTCCGTATCCTCAAAGATTCGCCAAGAAGAAGCTTGATGACAAGTTCAACAAGTTCCTAGAAGTCTTCAAAAAGCTTTACATAAATATTCATTTTTATGAAGCCTTGGAACAAATGCCAAGTTATGCAAAGTTTATGAAAGATCTTTTAGCCAAAAGGAGAAGAGTGGATGAACCAAAACGGTAAAGTTGACTAAGGAAAGTAGTGATGCCTTGACAAGAAAGCTACCTCAAAAAGAGAAGGATCTGGGATGCTTCACAATTGTTTGTGACATGGGTAATGGTGTGGTACACAAAGCTCTTTGTGACCTAGAAGCAAGCATCAACTTGATCCCACTCTCGATTTTTAAGAGATTAGATCAACGACACTTGAAGAGTACATCCACAACTCTCCAATTGGCGGATGGCTCAACTACCATTCCTAATGGCTTGATAGAGGATGTACTTGTGAGGATTAAAGATTTCACATTTCCAGCGGACTTCTATGTTTGATATGGAAGAAGACAAAGACATTCCTCTTATTTTAGGAAGACCTTTCTTGGCTACCGCCCGAGCGGTCATCGATGTGTATAATGGAGAGTTGACCTTGAAGCTTGGTGGGGATGAACTTCACTTTTCTATCCAAGAGGCTATGAAACACCCAAGGGAGAATTCGTCTTGTAACTCAATTGATGTTGTCGAGCTTTGTGTTCAAGAAGCTTTTGAAAATGCTGAAATTCCTTTCTTTACTTCTAATTATGAGATTCCTAACTATAATGAAGCTAAAGAAAGTGATTGTCTTGTTGTTGATGATGTAGGAAATGAAGATGAAGAATCCATGAACACTCAAGTGAAAGAGATGCTCTTGGAAATCAAGGAAGAGGAGAGTGCAACAAGGGAAGTAGGAGAAGCAAGCAAGGACAAGGAAGATGAGGCTAGGATTACATTAAAGCCATTGCCCGACCACCTCAAGTATGCATATCTCGATGAAGATGAAAGGTGTCTAGTAATCGTATCCTCTTCTCTTAATGGTGATGAGCTTGATAAATTACTTGCTATACTTAGGAAGCATAAATCAGCCATAGGTTGGACTGTTGATGATCTTAAGGGTGTCAATCCCTCTTTATGCATGCATAGAATACGTTTATAAGAGAATGCTAAACCATTAGTCCAACCACAAAGGCGTGTGAATCCTATAATACAAGAGGCCATTAAGAAAGAAGTGTTGAAATTGCTTGGAGTGAATATGATCTTCCCTATTAGTGACAGCCCTTGGGTATCACCATTGCATGTAGTGTCTAAAAAGGGTGGCATGACTATCATTAAAACTGAAAATAATGAAGTAATTGCAACAAGGGTTGCCACGGGTTGGCTTGTATGCGTTGATTATAGGGAATTGAACAAAGCAACTTGTAAGGATCATTTCCCCTTGCCCTTTATGGACCAAATGTTAGATAGATTGTGTGGTTATAAATACTATTGCTTCCTCGATGGTTACTCCTGGTACAATCAAATCATGATTGCACCTGAAGACTAAGAGAAGATGACATTCACATGTACTTATGGAACGTACGCGTGGAGACGCATGCCCTTTGGGCTATGCAATACTCCAGCTACATTCCAAAGGTTAATGATGTTGATCTTCCATGGTTTGATTGAGCAAATAATGGAAGTGTTCATGGATGATTTCAACATTTTTGGTAATACATATGATATGTGCTTATCTAATCTTGAGAAAGTGTTGGTTAGATGTGAAGAGGCAAATTTGGTGCTCAATAGGGAGAAATGTCACTTCATGGTAAGTGAAGGTGTTGTCCTTGGCCATCACATCTCATCTAATGGGCTGCAAGTTGATCGTGCTAAGGTAGTAGCTATTGAGAAGCTACCACCACCTATAAACGAGAAGGGAGTAAGATCTTTTCTGGGACATGCTGGATTTTATCGTAAATTTATCAAAGATTTTTCTAAATTGTCTAAGCTCTTATCTCATTTACTTGAAAAAGATGTTCCCTTTACATTTGGCGATGCTTGTTTGAAATCTTTCAGATTGCTTAAGGAAGCTTTAGTGAGTGCACCAATCTTGATTACCCCCGATTGGAAAGAACCTTTTGTACTTATGTGTGATTCGAGTGATTATGCTGTGGGGGTGGTGCTAGGCCAATTAAGGGAGAAAAGATTTCATGCAATTTATTATTCTTCAAAGACTTTCTCATCGACTCAATTGAATTACACCACTACCGAGAGAGAGCTTTTGGCCATTGTCTATGCCGTGGAGAAGTTTCATCCATATCTAATGGGGACGAAAACCATTGTCTACATGGACCACTCGGCTATCAAGTTCTTGATGATAAAGAAGAATTTGAAACCTCGGTTGATAAGGTGGGTGTTGCTATTACAAGAGTTTGATTTAGAGATTATAGATAAGAAGGGAAGCGAAAATGTGATAGCCGACCATTTGTCAAGATTAGTGAGAGGAGATGAGGCCTTGGAAGAGAAGGAGGAGATACTTGAAAGCTTCCCCGATGAGCGAATTTTTAGAGTTGAAGGAGAGGAAATTTGGAAGATGGAAGATGAGGCTCCTTGGTATGCCGACTTTTCCAACTTCTTGGCAAGTGGGGTAATTCCTCATGAAATGAATTCTAATGCAAGGAAGAGGTTTTACAAGGAGGTACGTCACTATATTTGGGATGAGCCCTATTTATATCGTAGATGTGCTGATTCTATTATTAGGAGATGCATCCCAGATGAAGAGGTTGAAAGTGTGCTTACACATTGCCATTCCTTGCATTATGGAGGCCATTTTGGCTCCATTAAGACTGCTCAAAAGGTATTTCAGAGTGGTTTTTATTGGCCTTCGATATTTAAGGATTGTCACATGTTCGTCTCACGATGCGATAGATGTCAAAGAGTTGGGGGGTTGTCAAGACGTGATGGGCTATTGATTTTATGGGACCCTTCCCATCTTCTCATGGGTATCTATACATTCTTTTGGCTATGGATTATGTATCGAAGTGGGTGGAAGAAATCCCCACGAAGTTCAATGATGCAAGAGTGGTGATGGAATTCTTAAGGAAGAATATTTTTGCTCGATTTGGTGTGCCAAGATCGTTGATTAGTGATGTGGGTACTCACTTCGTGAATAGGGCGTTGGGGAATCTACTTGTAAAGTATGATGTGAAGCACAAGATCTCAACGGCCTATCATCCCCAAACTAATGGGTTGGCGAAAGTCTCAAATCGCCAAATCAAGCTTATCTTAGAGAAGACCTTGAGCTATAATAGGAAGGATTGGGCAATCAAGTTGGATTATGCGTTATGGGCATATCGTACGGCCTCCAAAACTCCATTGAACATTTCTCCCTACCAACTCGTATATGGCAAATCTTGTCATTTGCCCGTTGAGCTTGAGCATAAAGCTTATTGGGCCACAAAGAAGTTAAACTTTGATGAGAAAGCGTGTGGGGAGAAGAGGCTTCTTCAATTGTTTGAATTTGAAGAATTTAGGGATGAGGCATATGAGAATGCTAAGATTTTCAAGGAAAAGACCAAGAGATGGCATGATGCCAATATAAAAGAGAAATCCTTCAAAGTGCTCGATCAAGTACTCTTGTTCAATTCAAGATTAAAGTTGTTCCCCAGAAAATTAAAGTCAAAATGGAGTGGATCCTTTACAATATCGAATTGCTTTGCAAGTGGATGGTACGAGTTAATGAATGATAAAGGGGAATTCTTCTATGCTAATGGGCATCGTTTAAAGATCTACCATAATGTCATGCCAAAAGAAAGGACTAACTACTTGAGGTTATGTGATGTTGAGCCACCATGATTTGAGCTTAAGAGTCGTCCGGCTAGGGGACGTTAAATACAAGCGCTAGATGGGAGGCAACCCATCCTTTTTGTAATTTGGTAAGATTTTATTGTTTTTGGTTTAATGGAGTGTGTTTTTTATTTTGTAGGTGCTGATTGCTCAAGGGGGTGCCCTCATAATATCATCTTGTCAATGGAGGAGGTATTGTATCCTATTCCTTTGAGTAGTACTTGGCTTAGCCAAGTTTGGGGGTCCCATCTCTTGTTGTGATGATGATCTTGGATATTTGATGATAATGTTTAGTATTGTGCTTTATTGTGCATTACATGATCTTGTCTCCACTTCTTTGCCAAACTTTTTAGACCCTTGGTCCAAAAAAGTTTTGGGGGTGTGATCGTTTCGTCATTCTCATTGCAATGCCATTTTTAGATTGATTTTGGAAGTATTCCTATGCTTTGATGCCTATTGTGTTGATGAGGCCTTGTTTTGCTTGTTAATTTTGGTCATATTGTTGCTTGTTTTGAGTAGTGAATGCATGAGATATGCTTATTGTTGTGTGGATGAGTTGAAAGTAATGATTAGTGTAATGGATTTATCTCTTGATTCTTGTCTTATCTTTGATACTTTTGATTCTACAATTCTTGAAATTTCATTAACATAAGCATTTTTAAAATGAGATGAGTCTTGATTACCTATACCCGTGAGGTTTTGAGCCATTTATGTCTGTTTCAATCTTGAACGGATGACATTTCTTGATGTGAGTTCCACACACATGCATGTTACTCTAGAACTTGGCTTTGGTCTTGTTTGAGGCTACATTAGATAATGAGTTCACATGACATGATTTGAGGCATTTCTTTGATCTATATTGAGCCACTTTGCCATATGAGCCTACCAATGATATTATAATCCATTGCTCACCATTTTGTGCCTATTATCCTTTCCTTTGGCTAACCACACTTTAAGCCATTTTCTTTCCTTTTTGGAACTCTCTAGTCCTTATGATTAGTAGAGTGAAAAGAATGAAGGAAGATTGGTGATATGATGAAGAAATTGGTGGCCTAGGTGGAAAGAAATTCAAGTTTGCAAGGATTGATGTGAAAATGTGCAAAGGCAAGTGCTAGCAAAGCTTAAAGAAAAAGGTTGACTTTTTGAGAATTTGTGGTCAAGTTTCACTCTAGTGTTGTGAGTATGATCACAACTTGTTTTAAAGGGAAGAATGATCTTTGAAAGTGTGATTTTGAAAGAGCATGAAGATGAGATTGCTATATGCATGAAGATATGATCTACATGATGATTCCTTCTATGCTTTACTAATCATACTTAGTCACTTTAACCCATATGTTCCTTCCCTACCAAAGAGCCAACACTACAACCTTCAGAAGTCCTCAATGATGTGTGATTGATTTGTCATATCAAGTAGTGAAGAATGTAGACTTGAGCCAAACCTATGGTAGTATGTGTATGTTGTGTGATGAGTGAGAGAGCCTAAACACTTGAGTGTTGAGTGAAACACCTATCTTGTGAGGATCATAACTCATTGACTTGATATTGTGCTTATTGATTTGATTTTGATAGTTAAATGGATGATATTGTATTTTAGATTTGCTAGATATTGAGTGATGATTCTATGGCATTGATTTTGTACTTGACACTTCATTGATACAATTATTCCCCTATCTTATCACTTCGTACTCAAGGCCGAGCAACAATCTAGTTTGGGGGTGTGATTAGGGGTCATAATTGCATGTTTTAGTACTCATTTCTATATGCTTTTGGTGATCTTATGTTCATATTTGACCCTATTATGCTATACTTTGTGTATTTAACCCTTTTTTGCTAGAAAGTTGTGATTGTAGGTGAAAACTAGTAAAACGAGGAAAAAACGAGCAATATCGAAGAAATTGATGTTCCATGTTGAAGAGCTTGAAGAGAGGGTCGCAACGCAAAAAGAATCGAGTCAATCGGAGTCCTAGAACTCAAGATATGACAAAAACGAGGAAAGTCGAGCATGACCCGAGCTAAGGATCTCAATCGGCAGGACCCCCCTTCGATCGGCAGCACATCCATGGCACTCGTGCGTCTATTACCTGAAGCGGCAGCTAAGGGATCGCGTGACCGCGATCGACAGCCAGCTAGTTGGAGTTCGGCACCTTTGCAAAGCGCGCGGACTAGCTGCCGAGAGCGATCGGCAGCTGTTCAGTTGGTGGTCGGCAGCAGTTCAGAATTTCTGGATTTTCAAGGCTATTTTCGTGCATTTTAATGAAGAGCATCTTGGTAAATGATCTAAGGGTACTTTATATACTTCCATATCAGATTTTCAAAGGGCGATTCATTCTTAGATTTCATTTTTTAGATTACACACATTATCATATTCTCTCTCCAGATTAGGAGAAGTTAGAGGTAGTTTCCATTTGGGTTCTTAAGATTTCTACTTCCGATTTCTAAGATAACTTTTGATCTACCGCTCGGATCTTCAATCCGTTTGTTCCTGCACTCTTGTAATAGCTAGAGCTGCGTTTCTACCATTTGAATTTGAATTTCCATTGCCGGATTATCTTATAGTTTTTGGAGATAATTTGTATCTTTCCAATTTTCATTATAATAGGTAATTTCTTGTATTCTCTTTACAATTCCTGCACTATGATGTTTGTAGTTAATTCAATTACTCTTCTGTTTAAACAATTAGCCATGGGCTAATTCCTTTGTGTGTTAGTGTATGATTCCTATGGAGTAATGTGGTGAATGTTGATCTTATGAATGCTATGAGATGTTGTATATTCAATTCTCTAAATTGATGGTTTGTATGAATGCTTTGAATGCATATTTGATTGAGGGCCATTAGTGAGTTAGTATCTTATGAGAATTTGAGCTATTTTCCTAAATTTTCTTATTATTAGGCCAATGCATGCTAAGTGTTTAATTAAATTCCTAAGATAGTGAGAATTATCTTTAGTGAATAGAAAGAACAATTAGAGGCTCTAATGTGTACTTAGGGAGACCTTTTGCATGTTAGAGAGGCTTGCCAATTGATTGTACAATTCGTCAATGCATGATTAAGTGATACCTCACCATGTGAAACATAGGATAGTACACTAATACATCTCTCACACAACTTGCTCACTTTGCAAAACAAGGTGACAGGTAGTTTCCTCTTTTGACACACTAGTAGACATTAGAAACCGATTCTCCTTTATTGCTTTGTGAATTTTGAATTTGAACAATGATAATACCTTACAATCCGCCCTCTCCCTGAGTTCGATAAATAATAAACTTGGTTAAACTTTCCACGACGATAACGATCGCGTACACTTGCGTGAAGACACCATTTAGGCAAACAACAACCTTATGAAAGTCCTCATTGATGTGTGGATGATTTGTCATTTCTTGTGGTGGAGAATGTAGACTTGAGCCAAGCTTATGGTAGTATGTGTATGTGGTGTGATGTATGAGAGAGCCTAAACATTTGAGGGTTGAGCTAAACACTTATCTTGTGAGGATCTTGACTCATTGACTTGATATCTTGCTTGTTGATTCATTGTTGATGGTTGAGTACATGAGGTTGCATGCTAGACTTGATTGATATTGATTGATGATTCCATGGCCTTTGACTTGTGCTTGATGCTTCATTGATACAATTATTCCCCTATCTTATCGTTTCGTTGCTCGAGGTCGAGCAACAATCTAGTTTGGGGGTGTGATTAGGGTCATAATTGCATCTTTTTGCATCCATTTCTACATAGTTTTGATGTGTTTATGTTCATATTTGACCCTGAAATGATATACTTTGTGCATTTGACCCTTTGTTGGCTAGAAAGTTGTGTTTATAGGTGAAAACGAGCAAAATAATGAAGAGACGAGCAAGTTCGATAAAGTTCAGATTTCTTGAGTTGACCAAAATGGTGTAAATGATATACCAGGTTAAAGAGCTCAAAGAGGGTTGCAACGGAAAAAGAATCGAGTCAATCGGAGCTCTAGAACTCAAGATATGAAGAAAACGAGAAAAGTCAAAAATCGGACGTTGCAATTACACTACAACTGAGTGGCTACCTTAAGGCGTCCGAGCGCTGGCCTTGGGACGTCCGAGCCATTCGCTTCGACTCGAGTGAAAATTCACGCTCGATCACAAGGGTAGAGCCGCTCTGCCCTACCACTTGAATCTCGTTCGAGCGCCCATAAGGGTACGTCCGAGCGGCTTTGTGAATTTTCACCAAATTGAGGGTATTCTCATCTTTTCGCGCGTTTAATGAAGGGCATATTGGACCAAGCATTGTGGGCACTATAAATACTCAAGGATCAGATTCTCAAAGCCATGATTCCATCATTATTCCATTAGTTAGATCATTAGGTAGTTTTAGAGAGAGAGATTAGAGGTTACTTAGTAGGTTCTTAGCTAGATTTCATACTTCTCTCTACAATTACTTTTGATCCATCCATTGGATCTTTAATCTGTTTGTTCCATTAGCTTAGTCTCGTAATTAGCTTCAATTCTACGGTTCATTTTATGATTTCGAGCTTCGTATCAAGAGTTAGCATTTTCAAGGTTTGATGCTTGTATTTCCATTCATCTACATATAGTAAGTTTTCCTTTAATTCTCTTGTTTTAATTCATAATCATGATAATTAGATTGTTAATTGTAGTTTTGTTCCATCAATTAGCCATGGGCTAATATCCCTGTTGCATGGATGTATGAATACTATGGTGAATTTTGTCTCTTGTTAATCCTATGCATGAATTAGTGATCTTGTTGGATTAGTTCTCTTATTAATGACTTGTATGAATGCTTGGGATGTTTAATTGGATTGTATGGCTTATATATTTTAGCAATGAAATGAGAATTGAGCCATAAGAACTTTATGCATTCCAAGTGTTTGATATATTGCTTGTATGACCAATGAGAATTGCATATTAGCTTAGATCTCTTAATTGGAGTGTTGGAAGTTGTAGAGAGATCAAGACATCCAATTGAGTCATTAGCTTGTGTTGTAGAGAGATCTAGACACTAGTTGGCTTGACTAAGACACCAAGAGACCTTTTGCATGCTAGGATGGATAGGACACTAAAGGAACCATAGTATGATTATTTTCATGTACACACACCACTTTTGCTCACTTCCTTGAGGTGATAGCTAGATTTACTTTGCTTTGTTGAAGTAGATAGAAACCATGATTGTTTTCTTGCTTTCCTAGCTAATAGCCTTTTGTAGACATTCAATGCTTTCTTGATATCGCATTGTTTCCCTGTGTTCAATATTTAACTTGGTTAACTTGCCACGACAACAACGACCACGTAAACTTGCATGGAAATTATACACGATTTTGGCAAACAATCTCATCCTTTGGGAGCATTCATGAACTTAACCTTGAATTCAGGATTCTTCAGGCTCAGTCTTGTCACCCTCTTGGTAACCCCCTCAGTGTCAGGACTCAAAACCTGTTTTCTACGCACTGAAGCAGTCTCATCAAACACAACATGAGGTGTTTCCTCCACACAAAGGGTCCGACAGTTATACACCCTGAAAGCTTTGGTGACTGAGGAGTATCCTAAGAACACTCCCTCATCAGACTTGCTATCAAAGGATTTAAGCTGGTCTTTCCCATTGTTCAGGATGAAACACTTACACCGAAAAATATGGAAATAGGAGATGCGAGGCTTCCTCTTGTTCCACGTGTCATAAGGTGTCTAAGCATGTTGTTTGTTCAGCATAGATCGGTTCTGAGTGTAGCAAGCAGTGTTGATTGCTTCAGCCCAGTACTTCTTGGGCAGTCCTGACTCAGCCAGCATGGTCCGGGCAGCTTCCTTTAGGGTCCGATTTCTTCTTTCAGCAACTCCATTCTGCTGAGGAGTCCTAGCTGCAGAAGTCTCATGAGCAATGCCAAGGTCAGTACAAAAATCAGTTATATAAGAGTTAATAAACTCTGTTCCCCGATCTGATCTGATCCTGACGATGCCCTGACCCTGTTCAGTACTCAATTTCTTGAGCAACTCTGGAAGCTTGACCTGAGTCTCCTTCTTGTTCAGCAAGAAAATAACCCATGTGTACCTGGAATAATCATCAACAACAACAAGGGTATATTTCCTACCATTCATGCTGACAGGAGTAATCGGACCAAAGAGATCCATGTGCAGGAGCTGAAGCACTCTGTCAATTGAGAAGGCATCTTTCTCCTTGAATAAGGCTTTGGTTTGCTTGCCTTCCTGACATGCTCCGCACACGTGGTCTTTGCTAAAAACTTCATTAGGTAGACCCTCTACAAGAGAAAGTAGAGAAATTTTGTTAATAATCTTGAAGTTAAGATGGCTCAAGCGCTTATGCCAAAGTCAACTGAGTTCAGAGGAACTCTTAGCGACCAAACAAGTTTCAGGAGAGCTGCTCTTGAAGTCAGCAAAATATACATTGCCTCTCCTAACACCTGTAATAAGAACCTGCCGTGTAGATTTGTCTTTCACAAGGCATATATTCCAGGTAAGTTCTACACTATAACCACGGTCACAAAACTAACTGACCGAAAGCAGGTTATGCCTAAGACCCTCAAAATAGGATACATTAAGCACTTTAACAAAACCAACAACAAGAGTATCGATTCCTTTAGTGAAACCCTTAGAGTTATCACCAAAGGTAACCTGCGGGCCATCCTGAGCAACGTAGTCCTGAAGGAGATCACAAAATCCGGTCATGTGCCTGGAACATCCTGAGTCCAAGTACCAGTCCTTCTTCAGATCCTCCTTCCTCTTCTTGCAGCCCGCAGCGACCTGAAACAAATCAGGCCTCAGGTACCCATCTCGTATTGGTCCTACAGTGTCAATCATACCCTTCGGGATCCATATTTGTTTAACAATTCTGATGGCATCTGAAGTGTAAACTTGTCTCCCTGAAACATCAACATACATTGTCCTCTTCTTTCTTGTGCCTGGGAAGTTGAGGGTGTATGGGTATCAGCCTGAGGTTCAGGAGCCCTAGATTTGTTCTTGGGGGCTGGCCTCCTGTTCCTCCTTGGTCTGGGTGCATTGGGCTGAGGTCTGTCCTGAGAAGGAGCAGCTCGAGCCTGACCTCTAGGCACTTGAGATCTGGCCTGAGCTTTATAAGAGTCAGGTCTCTGTCGCCCTTCAGGAGCCACCCGATCAGTCCTTCTCCTTTGAGGATTAGGACGTTCCTGATGGGCCTTGTACCCTGTCTGAGGCCTCTGGACCTCAGTATCCCTTGGCCTTGCCTGAGGCCTCCTCTGGCCTGAAGTCCTTCCACCCTGAGCATTCTGAGACTTAGCTTAAGAAGTGCTAGGGGCAGAATTCTTTCCATCCTGAGGGTTCCTAGGCTGAGCCTTGGGGTTTCCTCGGTCCTTCTTCCTCGGCTCTTGGTGAGGAACATTGGTCTTTCCCTTAGGTTTTGACCTTTGCTCCTCAGCCTTTTGCCTGATAGGTTCAGCAGGCACTTTCTCCTTCCCTTTGCCTTTATCCTGGTGAGCAGCACTTGGGCTCTTGTCACCAGTTTGGGCAGGGACAAACACTTTCTAAGAGTTTCTCCCTGAGGCAACTATCTTCTTCTTGCCCTTAGGGTTCTTAGAGGCATCATAGCCTAACCCTACTTTAGAACAATCGGTATGCTGAGAGATCATTGTTAACTCATCAACCACAAAGGAAGATTTGTATAACTTATCCAGATTTTCCTCAAGGTGCCCATTGTGCTTTTTCAGGGCCTCAATCTCAGTGGTGTACTGAAGCACCAACTTCTGATTAGTAGCCTCTCTTGTGGTTTGTTCAAGGCACCAGAGGTTTCTCAGCACTAAGGCGAGCTTGCCACTCATCCTCGAACATTCCCCTGAGAGCTATCCGCTCAATCTTCTATTGTTCCTGAGCAAGGAACCGATCAGTGTCACGAGTCTCAATTAGTGAGCTAATTACAGCATTCAGTCTTTCAACCACCATTAGAGTTTCATCAAGCCTATTCCGAGCATGAAGCATCTCTTCCTGGAGGTTTACTAACCTCAGTGCTTCCTCAGTATCCCTCATTCTGAGAGACTCAGTTAACCGATCATTTTCTCTACTCAGTTGTGCATTCACATCCACTGTGTGAATATGAGTGTCCTGCAGCCTTGAGAAATCAATCATCAATTGCTCTATGGCGAGCTGAAGGTCGAGGTCTCTTGTTGAGTCTGAGCTAAGCTCAGGTGCGTGATCAGGAGAAGAGGCAGAAGAACATACCTCATCATTTACCATCAGAAAAATATCATCATACTCCTCATCGGAGAAGAGTTCAGGGGATCAGCGTCCTGGGGCATCTGAGTTTGAGGAATCCTCAGCAATCATCGCTCTCCGATCTGATGCCCTAAGATCTCTCTTTGCTCTTCGATCTTCTCTCTCTCGAGCACTGAGCTCCGGACAATCATACTAATAGTGTCCGGTCTTCTTGCAGTGGTAGCACTGATCTGCATCACTAACACCCGGTTTATCAGTGTACCTCTTATCTGATGACTCCCTCCTGCTCCCTGATGATAGTTCAGGTTTGGAGCTGGATCTTCTGGGCTCAGCATCATCTCTCCTTCTTGAGCTTTTCTCTTTTCTTCGGTGCTCAGGCTCATCTCTCTCTCTCCTGGAATCTGTGCCTCTCCTCTCTTCCCTTCGAGGGCTCGATCTCCTAGGGCTGGAATACCTGCGGTCACGATTGTTAGTATAAAACTTCTTATACCTTCTGAAGCGAGAGTTCAACTTCTCGAATCGACGTGTCATCAGGCTGTACTCCAGGGTTAGCTCGTCCCTGTTCATCTCCTTCAAGGACTTTGAACCCGATCCAACCTCAGACTCAGGAGTAGCTTTAAGAGCAACACTCTTTTTCTTTTCAGGTGTCTTCTCCTCACTTACGTTCTCACTGACTCCACCCTTCGTTCCCTCACTTGTTTTATTATTTCTACTTAGTGTAGATATCTCTGTGTGAGGTTTGTTTTAACTCTTAGTGAGTTATATTCTGAGTGAATAGGATAGTGTCTCTTTTTAGAATAGGAATCTGAGTGAACCTAGTTCTAAGGGGAACTATTTGTATTGATCTTTGTGATCCATTCTTAGTGAATTTGGCACCTGAGTGGTGTAACAGTGGATGTAGGTTGTCTTTTTCATAGACACTAAACCATTATAAATACCGCCTATTTACTTACTATTATTTATTTTCTGTATTGCATATTTATTTATTTGTTTCATTCATCATTCTTTCAAAATCAAGTGCATAAAACTTTGTGTTTTCACAAAGGAACATAACTCTATAGTTGTAGACTTCTATAAGTCACTCAGCTGTTAAGTTAAGTTCATACTTTTTTCATTAACACTCACATATTTTCCACTGCACATTAGAGTATTCTCAATACACTTTCAAGTTTGAGAATCCCTCTGTTGGGATAAACTTAAGTGTTTTGATTAGATTCCAAAACCCCTTGATGAATTTGCCTAAGTATAGTTCATCCGGATGTCAGTTTCAGGATAGACAGGTTAGAATAGAGTTTTCTATTTATAGGTATTCAGTTCAGGGGAAACGTGCTGAAGATTAAAGACTGACGGTGGCGTCCCAAAGGTCTGAAGTAAGAAGCATCTCTAATCCTGAAGGTATTGATCGTCCTGAATATGATCAACCTGAAGCTGAACCTGAAAAACCTAGAAAGAGTCCTGAAGCTGCGAAGAAGCCATCCTGAAGAAACCACTGATCCTGACTAAACTGAGTGCACTAAGCATGCTCAAGGAAGTCCCTATCAGTGAGGGCACATTGTAACCTTGATCAGGCTGAACGTCCTTCTGATGTTCATAAGTCCTGACCTGGGCCTAGTATCAATTTACCTGATACTTGTAAGTCCTGAGACCCAAAGGTTACACGTGCAAATGGAAGTCTGAGAAACAAAAGGAATGTCAGTGTCTCCAACATAAGACAAACATTTATTCTGAGTAAAAGACGAGAGACTCAGAGTTATAAATGTACGAGGATCAGTAAAGTCAAAACCGACAAACTAGCCATTGGACAAACGACCAGTAAGGAGGCGACATGTATGTATGGAGACTGAGCGCATTTAATGTTTCTCAGAGGTGCAGGCGACGGATCGGATTTTTGCCATACTAGGTATGGGTTTTGTCAGACAAGGACAACCAAACCTGTACCTACCCAAAATAGGAATCTTTGAAATGGATCTCCTCCAACGGATCTATATCAAATCTCCCTATAAATACAGAAGGTCTTGCTCTCATTCAAGAAAAATGGGAAATTTCCAAGCGAAGCGTTCTCAAGATTCCCAGCACTCAAAGTTCATTTGAAACAACACTCTGAAATTCTAAATTTCCCTAGTGTTGTAGTGGGAATCTATTCTATATTTTTGCTTAGAGTATTGATCCCATCCTTAGAACTATTTTGTTTAGAGGGATCAATACACAATAGTTGGAAACGTGAATACCAAACCCCTCTGTTTGTGAGTTGGTTGGTAGAAAGGACTATGACTTGTAAAATGCCCAGGGGTCAGTTCCTAAGAGAGGAAGTTGGCTACTCGTGTCCCTTGGCACGTAAAAATCAAGCACCTATCCTCAGTGGTAGAGGGTAGCTTCCTGTTAAATCAGGTCGTGGACGTAGGAGTTGGTTATCTCCGAACCACTTTAGCCTCCAAGGAGCTTATCCTCCTGGACCGAAGTCCCCGCAAAGTTACAATGACCTTACCGTCGAAGCAACCCAATAATTCAATATATATGTCAATATCATATAGCAAGTAACAATAAAATTTACATGAACATTTAAAAGGGACAAAGCAAATAAAATCCACCTTAAAACTTGATTGTATCTATAAATGTGTGGCTCTATTTTAAACGAGTAATCCTCGTCACTTTATTGACCAACAGAGAAGAATGGTGAGGACTTCAAGAGTTGCATCTGCTTTATATGTATTTTTTTTTTTTGAAAGGATTACTTTATATGTATATATATACATATATTTTCTTTCGAAATCGGGAGTTAAAGGGTGAGGCATTTGCCTCTTTATATATATACACATGTACAGGGGGCTTGCTAAGCAAGTTTGGGCATATTTTATTATTATTATTCTTTTTTTAATTCTTGATATTATCCACTAGTGGTTTGGATGAGGACCTTCATCATTATCCTTTTTTTTTTTTTTGCAAATGCTATCCTAACGTGACCATCAAGTTCCTTTGTTATTATCAAATAATATATATATATATATATATATATTGGTTCTGAAACGAGTATAATCAGTGTAGGGGGGATACACTGATATTAGATTTTTCCGAAAGACTCAGAAAAATACTCTAACACGCTCAGTCAGGGATATCCTGAATTACTCAGTAAACTGAAGGTCCACAGGGGCAGCAGGGACAGTTCAGTAACGATTCAGATAAGATGAGTGTGAGTAAAGTGCTCAGAAGCTCAGTAGAGATAACAAACCTACTGACCGCTCGGAAGCTAGTCAGTTGGACTACTATCTCAGTAAGCTAGAGTACGTGCGGAATGTGAGCCCTCAGTTTCTACTCGTTTTAGTTTCTGAAAACGTTTTCTCTGAGTTTGCTTAGTAAATGGTGGTTAGGGCTGGTGCACAGTATTAAGACTCAGGATGATTGATTCAGCCTGAATATTCAAACGATGTAATATGCTTAGTTTAATATGTATGACAAATTATGATCCTGAACACAGAAGTAAATCAGCACACAAGGGTCTTTTTAACGTGGTTCGGAGATAACCAGCTCCTACGTCCACGACCTGATTTAACAGGAAGCTATCCTCAAAACCCTGAGGATAGGTACTTGGATTTTTCGTGACAAGGGACACGAATAGCCAACTTCCTCTCTTAGGAACTGACCCCTGGGCGTTTTACAAGTCTCAGTCCTTCTAACCAACCAATCTCACACCCTGAGTGGTTTGGTATTCTTGGTTTCCAACTAAGATAGCTCAAGCAATACAACACAATGCTAAAGATAAGAGCTATCGATCTAAGCAAAATACAGAGTGAATCCTACTACAACACTAGGGAAAATAAGTTCAGTACCTTCTGACAAACTAGGCACTTAGTCTATAAGATGAAAACAAGGAATGGGTTAGTACAGTTCTTGATAAGGATACAGAAAAGTAAATTCAGGAGTCAACAAAAAGTTGTACTCAGGAAAATAAATAACTTCATTGATTAATCAGAAGGTACAAGTATCCTGAAGCTATTACATCTTTCCTGATAAACTAACTCCTGATCTAATCTTCATCCTGATCCTTATTCCAAGCAGTTGGAGAGATTTCATACATCTCCAAGACACGGTTCAGAATCTGCTTCATCCTGACCCGATCACCAATGGCCCCGGCAGCGCATCCTACCCTGATGACTTCTTTAGATATCACTTTCCGGTCCAGTTGCTTGGAGTTTCCGAAGAGTGGAGGAGGATAAGTAATGAATTCCGGCGGAGCGATCTCGATAATCTCAGCCCATAGATCAGGATGCTCCTGCGTCATCCAGTGATGGAGTATGACGTCTTTATCTTCGGTTGATCGTCCCATAGCCCCACCACGTAGAATAGGTAAGCCCACCTATTCCGGATCGGAATCCATACCTCCAACATCTCAAGCGGAATGAAATCCTCCACAAACTGAAGTGGCGGAGGACCTTGACCTGGTTTGACCACTATCTTCCTCTGAGTCTTCTTCCGAGATCCAGAAGGCACAGATTTCTTCTTCTGAACCTGCGAAGTCAGGTACTCGTTTGACTCTTTCAAACGTTGGATCTGACTGAGTAGCGAGATCTCCTTCATCTTCACTAACTTCTCCGCCTCAGTCATCACCATCTTCTTTCGAGTGGTCATCCCCGGGTGCATTTGTTCCTCCATCTCAGTATAGATGGACTCCAGGGCAGGATCTTCAGAGGACCTCAACCTCTTCGGATCTGAGCCTTCAGCAGCTTCGATGGCAACGACGGACCTTGTTCTCTTCTTGTCCGCAACTTTCAGTTCTGGGGGGAAGATCTTCTTCTTGCCTTTACCAATTTGCTTCTTCCCTTCTTCCCCCTTTTTGGCATCATCGTCGTTGATTCGGCCAACAACCTCGTTTACTGACTCCGCCAACAAGGTAAACTGACTGTCCATCTCAGTGTGCTTGCACTGAAGTTGCCCAATCTGCCCAACCATCCCTCTCAGATCACCGCTGAGCTTATCCACTGCTGCATTGTGCTCGCCCTTCAGTCTGGTTTCAAAATTAACTAACCGGTTATTCATAGCACCTTCAATCTCCAGCTTCTCGCGAGCGGATAACTCCTTTAGCAGTTTAGCTTTTAGATCTGCCTTCAGCTTAGCCAACTTTCCATCAACCAACTGATCAACCCTCTCAGTCAGTTGTTGATCAAGGAAGGTGGCAAGCTTACTCTCTTGCTGAGTTTGTGCATCAGAAACCATTTGCTTGAAACTCCGTATGACCCCTTTTGCCTGCTCAGTAATCACAGTGAGATCTACTGAGTGTTTTATCCAAACTTCACCGAGGATATCGATTGCAGCGTTCATATCCGTCCCCATCTCGTTTAGATCTGGTCCAGTCTGTTCATCTTTTTGTTCAGAATGTCAGAATTGGAACCAACCCGACTTGTCTTTCGCTCAACGAGGATTACCCTTCTATGAAGATTGGCAAGAGCTCGTGAGGAATTTTGAGCATATAAGGATTCTCGGGTGATCCATCTACCTTTTACTCGGACCAGACCTGATGGAATCTCTCTTAAAGCCTCAGCAGTCCCGGGTCCCAGGAGTGCTTCATCGGCCGGTGCACTGACCCCTTCAGTGCCACCTTGCTGAATATCATCAGCAAACACAACGACTTCCTTTTCCCTCTCCTTCTCTTCCTCCTGAACATCCATCACCTGAGGTATCTCCACCTCTTTCTTGGGCTCAGCAGATTGTGCCTCAGGATAAATCCTTCGGACTGATTTGATGAAGTCCGGCATCCTCATCAACTGATTCAGGTTGGTGATCTCGAAGTGGTCAAATAAAGCTGCTTCGACATCAGCCAGCTTGTCCCATCCCTTCTCATTGCCCATCTGACCTATTTCAGGCCATGTGGCACATCTAGTCATAGCATATGTGCGGAGTTGCACAACTGCTTCCTTCTGAGCTTCAGACAGGTCTGGAAACCTTCTGTCTACCACATCAGCAGCCCTGCCCCTTGCCACAATCTCGAAATCAGATAGTGTGTTTTCATCAGGCACGGGTAATGGCCATGGGACATCAACCTGAACAACTTCAGTCTCCTTCTCCAGCCTTATTTCTTCTCTCTGCTGCCTTCAGCAGCTTCTACATCAGCAACGGGTTCCCCCTGAGCGAGTTCCCCCTTACCCTCATCTGATCTGACCTCTTCATCTTGAACTGAAGTCACTACCTGTTGTATTTGATCAGTCGCCACATCTTGCTCGTATATGAATGGCGCTGGATCTGAGGGTGCCATTTCCGGAATGGCAGAGATGGGGGCAACCGCAAGAGCAGTATGAGCCGGTTCCCCCTCCGGAATAGCTTGCTGAGTTTCCGACTTAGATTGAGATGGCTCTTTCTCAAGATGAGTCTCCTTCTCCTCCGCAGCTTTCTTGGATCCTCCAGATCCAGGATATATGATTTTTAGAGTCTGCTGCTTGAGGTTGGAAGATTTGGGCTTGTCCTCCGCTGGCTTTGAAGCATTGACTTCAGCATGCTTGCTCGCCTGAGCCTTGACTCCCTGAGTCGTGCTCGCCTGAGCCTTGCTCGCCTGACCCTTTTTCATTGTCCTGCTTCTCTTTTTCTGAGTACCAGCGTCACTGGAGTAGTTTCTGAAGAGGTCAATCTTTGGAATGAGCTCGATAGATTGAGCCAGGTCAACCTCTCCGAGTTCCAAAGTTTCCAGCATCAGAGAAATCTTAGTGCTGAAGTGCATCTTTGCTTCAAACGTCGCCTGACCCTCTGGCGAGTACTTGATTTTACTGATTTCAGCTATCAGTAATTGAAGAAAATAATCCTCCCAGTTAAAAATTGCCACAGATGCATCCTTGATAGCCATCATGGTATAGAGCTTCAGCTTGGAAATCTGTTCCAGTCCTCCAGCAATCCCCATCACTCCCTGACTTATTAGGTCGAAGAAGTGACGACAAGAAATCCTCAGAACGGACTTGTTCAACCCAGATTTCAGAACTACGTCTTCATCACAGAGTGACTGAACATAGTCCTTCTCATCTCCAATTCCATATTCTACTGGGCTTCGTCCAGTGCTGGGCAAGTTAAAGACTTCCTTGATTTTCTGCCTTATATTAACAGTGACCCACTTACTGATCATCTCGTCTTCACCGTTCTTTTCTTTCACAACAAAAGTTAAAGGGATGCACGTCTCCCATTCCTGAGTGTCCTTGTTCTGCGCCATCTTTAGGTAAAAGGCAGCAACAAGTCGAGGGTGTAGCCTTTGAGGCTTGGCAGAGATGAATCACAGCAGTCCAGCCTCCTCAAATAACTCCTTTACAGGAACAATATCTGGGTGATTTGAGGTAAAATCTCCAACGGGTTCCCAGCAAATATAATTCCTAAGATGGAAAAGATTTCCAAAGAACGTATCTGCAGAGGGTGATGTCATGATAAAGATTTGAAGATATGAAGGAAATAGGATTGCAGAGAGAAATATAGCAAGAAAAGATTTGAGTGCGTAAAGGTCGCAATGACAAAAACTTCCCTTATTTATACTAAAATCCAATTTTAATCGAACGGCACAGAAAATTATGACTTATGAAATTCAACGATTGAGATTAAAACATTTGATGCATGGATGCGGATTGGGCCTCTTCGGTTTTCTAATGATTCAAAATCTTATCGGAAACTGTTCCCGCCCACTTTGCATTAAATACGTGTCAGAGCATGTCCATTTTTAATTCAAATAATTGCATTAAATATTAACTGAATATTAAATGAATGGCTGGGATTAAATGACAAATTAATTTGATTTGACAATACGGCAAACAGTATCACAGATGATGCAAGCAAGATATGATGACTAAAAATAAATCAGAAAACATACCAGTCAGTCAGATTTGTATTCTGACTGATACCACATGTGACCTATCAGGGTGACAAGCCCTGAATTCAGTGTCCTGAATCTTAGTCAGTCTATACTGATCATCCTTTTCATACTGAATATTCCCCCTACAACCATCCACTTTCTCTCTGAGATTCCTTCATCCTGAGTCCTAGTTAGTCATTCCCCCTGACCTTGTGCATTCTGATTAGAGATTCAGATTGAATCTCCTAAGCCTGGGTCAAGGAATCCTAACTCTACTGATAACTCAACAAACCTGGTTTCAGGCAAAGCCTTAGTCAGAATGTCAGCTCTCTGTTTATCAGTAGGGACTCTCTCCATCCTGATGTCCTTCTTCTCAACATGATCTCTTATGAAGTGATGCCTGATGTCTACATGCTTACACCTTATGTGTAAGACTGGGTTTTGGGATATGGCAATGGCACTATTATTGTCA
The DNA here is from genome assembly GCA_026898435.1 of Prunella vulgaris. Classification (NCBI taxonomy): domain Eukaryota; kingdom Viridiplantae; phylum Streptophyta; class Magnoliopsida; order Lamiales; family Lamiaceae; genus Prunella; species Prunella vulgaris. The sequence goes on along the minus strand of JAPKLY010000342.1, from coordinate 148,957 downwards.
CAATAAATTGGGACTTCAGTGGCCTCTATTTGGTAGTCTCTCAGTTGTTTCTTCAACCAAAGGATTTGGGAACAACAGCTGCCTGCCGCCATATACTCAGCCTCAGTAGTAGACGTTGCAACACTGGTTTGCTTCTTAGAAAAACAAGAGATCAGTTTGTTGACCTGGCGAACTAACACAATTAGCACATGGACAATCACCAAGGTTTGGCAGGTCGCCAGGACTCACCCAGATCCGCGGAAGCGCGGAGCTCGTCCACATGGAGGCAGCTTACCTGCGTAGCTCGCCCAAAGGAGCTCGCCCCTATCCCCATGAAGACTCTGGAGCTCACCCCGAGCTCGGCCCCTATCCCCATGAAGACCTCGCCGAGGTCCATCATCGCACGATGCTCGTAAGCCAAGCAAGGAACTGGAGCTCGCCCCAGAGCTCGCCCAAACCACTGAAGCACACCTCCGACCTCGCCTAGGAGCTCACCTGTTAATCGATAGGACCTCGATGGTGCGCTATTTTTCCCCTCCGTCCGGTTTATCCACAAGGGTGGTTTACGGTGAGGTTTTTAATGAGGCCCATCTAGTCTAAGGCATAGTAATAGGACGAGGCACGACATAGGGAGCAGTGTGAGAGACCAAGACGAGGGTAAGGAACCCTCGTCAACACCGGAAGCCATATAGGCTCTTAAGGTGCCGTCTCACACTCGCACACCTATAAATAAGACCTCTCTTGTACTGTTCAGAGAATTCTGATAATTAATACATTTTCCTACACTCTACTTTCTCTCTCTAAACTCTCTCTCTACAATATCTCCCCAAGAACATAAAATCATAAGATTATTGTTTGGTGGAATTAATCCGTTATTAAGCCACATAAACGAATACGATTAGTAAATTCTATCAACAATTTGGCGCTAGAAGAAGGGTCGAATCTGAAAAATTAAAAAGTTTCAAGAACAAAAAGTTAGGGTTTGTTTGAAGATTTGAAGGTGTTCTTGATAAAACTCAAGAACACTTGAAGATACACATACACATTCATTTCTTTGGACGAAAAACCCAGATTTCCGGATGAAAACCCAAATTCTCAAATTCACAAATTCTGCCCGGAAAAAGTTTTCAAACGCGCGCGTGTACACGAATAAACCAAATTTCAGATAATTCGTCGCACGCGAGGCTAGACGAAAATTTGCACAGCTCCATCCAAGCTGGACGACCTCCATCCCGGCGACCTCACTCCACCTCGGCGACCTGCAGCGAGCTACCCCTACAAAATCCAAAAATGGCTAACACTCGAGCCGCCAAAGGACAAGCCTCCGCAGCTGTGGGAAAGTCCAAAGGAGGTGACCAAAATCAGGCCGAGGTAGAGACCTCACGCCAGGTGGTGGAGACCTTACAACCACCTCCCCAGAGGAGCACCGCGGCTCCGCGAGTTGTGGTGACCCAGGAAGACTTGGCCCCCGCCCTGAGGGACCTGGCCAGCGACCCCGATGAGCTCCAACGCACCATCGCGACCTTGCAAAGGTTGCAACAGAGGCAGCAGGACGAGCTCGCCCTGGTACCCAGGCGAGCTCCAGCTGCCGAAGCCCGGGAGCAAACCAGGCCCACCCAGGGCACCCGGACCCAGGGAGACTACAGCGTACTCCCCACCGAGCAGGAGGCGAGCTTGGCACAAGCTCGCCAGCGTAGGGAGAGGACCGGCAAGGCCAAGATAGTGGAGGAGGATCCCGCTCCTTACACCGGAAGGGAATCGGCCTACACCGGGGCATCTGGCACCCACCAATCACAGAGGAGGGAAGTCCTCCAAGGCTGCCTGGGCCCGAGATACGGGGAAAATAAGCAGACGGCAGCCCCAGCTGCAACCCACGGGGACTCCGACCAGCAGCCACGCAAGTCCGCCCACGAAAGGCTGAGAAGGCCCGCCACTAACCGGCTAGGCCCCCACGGCGGACGTCAATTCCAGCCCGTCACTGAGAGGTCACCCCAGAGTGAGGCACCTTGGGGACGTGCGTCGACGAGGCGCACGACCTTTGAGCAGCCTCCACCGGAGGTGATCCGTGATGACGAGTTGGCCTCACTGAAAAAGGCCGTCGAAATGCTACAAGCACAAGTAGCAGCCAAGTCTGGCGGACCTGACGCCACGACTCTCCCCGCATCTCCGTTGGCACCTGCCATCCTTCGTGCACCGGTTCAGAAGAAAATCCAATTCCCGGTGATGTCCGCGTACGAGGGCGAATCTAACCCGAAAGTCCACATGGCCAAGTACGCGGACTTCATGATTTTGGTTGGCGCCATCGACTCCACCCAGTGCCGGAACTTCCCGCTGACCCTAGGGGACCGAGCTCACCGCTGGTTCTCTTCACTCACCCCGTGGTCAATCTGCTCATTTGGCCAACTCTCGCGGGAGTTCCTGGCCAACTTCTCTGGGTTCGGATCCTACCTTACCCAGAAGCACCGACTCTCCAGCATCCATCAAGGCGAGAACGAGACCGACCAGCAGTACCTGGAAAGGTTCGACAAAATCCTGCTAGAAGGCGAGCCGATGAGCGAGGACACCAAGGTCGTCGCAGCGATGGCCGGACTCAAGAAGGGCACCGACCTCTGGAAGGAGATGCACCTCGCATGTCCCAACACTTACACCGAATTCAGTCATAAGGCGGGGGTGTTCGCGGCCATGCAGGAAGCACTGCTCAAAGAAGTTGGTGCCCACGAAGAAAGGAAGCCATACGGGAAGAAGTCCGGGGGCACCTACAAAGCCCCCTGGAACTTAAAGGCATTTGGCGAGGGAGACGAGCTTAAAGAAAAGCTCAATCAGGTCCTCACTGTCTCCGTTAACCACGTCTTCACTGCCGTCAAAGGCAAGGCCATGCTGGAGGAGCCAAGGCGGATCCGCCAGGACCGCACGAAGCTCAACCCCAATAAATTCTGTGCCTACCATAAGGCCATCGGCCACTTCACCAGCGAATGCCGAGACCTCCTCAAACAACTCTGGAAATTTTACGAGGATGGGAAGCTGGCCGAGTTCGTTAAGAAAGCCCCAGCTAAGAGGCCAAGGTTCGAGAGGAGGGCTACCTCTGATGATGAGGAGGAGGAAGCGGACCAACCTGGTCCCCATAACAGACGGAGGGCACCTCTCCAACCTCAGCAAAACTTGGAGCCCACCCGAGAACTCCTAGTTCTCGAGGAGGATATCGGAGCTGCAGGAGGTCTCCAAGACAGGGGAATCTCCATATCCAAGAGAAAGAGGAAGGCTGAAATTCGGGCCATAAACCAAGTCCAGGAAGGCAACTCCGGCCCCAGGTCCATCTCACAGCTTACTGATGAGCTAACATTTTCTTCGGCGGACCTGGAGGGGGTACTGATGCCCCACAACGACTCGTTGGTGATAACCTCCAACATCATGAACGTTCGAGTTCACAGGCTACTTGTGGACACCGGCGCATTCACCAACATTCTCTTCAAATCCACCTTGGATGCCTTAGGTGATTTTGAGTCGTATCTGGAACCTAGCAACGCTAGGATAGTGGGTTTCGGAGAAGCTGTAACCGTCCCCCTAGGTAGTGTTAGGTTGAGCGTCCAGCTTATATCGGCTGAGGATCCCGAAAGGACACTGACTAGGCTCATAGATTTCCTAGTTGTCGATCAGCAGTCTTCCTACAACGGGTTCCTTGGCCGCCCGTTTATTAATGAATTCAAAGTGGCGTGTTCGACCTACTACTACTGCTTAAAATTTCCAACTCCAAAAGGTGTCGGAACTATAAAAGGTGACCAGAAAAAGGCCCGAGAGTGTTTACTCCAAATGAAAGATGACCAGGTCAAAAAAGCGGTGACACGAGTCCAAGTCCTTGAGGAGGACGTACAGATTCCTACAGACGAGCCAAACATCCTAGACGTCATCTCGGTGAAACTGAGATGATGGAGGTAGGCGATTTATCAGAAATCAACCAAGGCACTGGACCTGTGCAGGACACACAACCGACACCAATGGAGGATTTGGAAGAAACCCAAGTGTTGAGACCTGCGTAGGAATCCGTACTTGCAAAGGAACAACAACCTGCTCCCATGGAGGTGGTTGACGAAGCCCAAGATGGAGGACCTGCGGGAGGTCAAGAACCAACACCAATGGACGTTGTCCTAGCTCCCCAAGTCACCGTGCCATCCCAGGCTGACAAAACACCGGAAGTACTAACAGTTGATGAACCCGCCCCAGCTAAAAGCTAACCCGATGACCTCGAACCGCACATAGGTCATGAACCCGTGCAAATGTCACAAGAGGAGTGGGACGAGTTCATCAGCGACCCTAGGTGGAAAATTCAGAAGAGAAAAGCCACCCCCATGGAGGAATTGAAGGCACTCCTGGTGGACCCGGAAAGGGACTTAGAACTTTTCATTGGTTCCGAGTTACCTGAACCGTACCGGTCGAGGATGGAGCTGTTCCTGATGACCAACCTAAACGTGTTTGCCTGGTCCCACGAAGACATGACGGGGATCCCTTTGGAACATGCTTACCACAGACTTAACATAGATCCGACGAGGAGACCCGTACGCCAAAAGCAGAAAAAGTATGGACCAACAAGTACGCAGCTCTAACCGTTGAGGTGGGGAAGCTGCTAGACAACAAGCTCATCAAGGTAGCTTTGTGTCCGCAGTGGGTCGCGAACCCCGTCCTGGTGAAGAAACACAATGGGACGTGGAGACTCTGCATTGACTTCACGGACCTGAACAAAGCATGCCCGAAGGATAACTTTCCACTGCCTCACATCAACCAGCTGGTAGATAGCACCGCAGGCCACGAAATGATGACATTCATGGATGCTTTCGCTGGCTATCACCAGATAGCTCTACACCCGGATGACCAGGAACATACGGCGTTATATACCAACAAGAACATGTATTGCTGGGAAAGGATGCCGTTCGGACTCATCAACGCCGGAGCCACCTACCAAAGATTGGTGAACAAAATGTTTGACCAACACATTGGCGAATCCATGGAGGTGTACGTGGATGACATAGTTGTCAAGAGTTTGAGAAAGGAGGACCACCTGGACCACCTAAAACAGACCTTCGACATACTGCGCCACTACAACATGAAGTTGAACCCCAAGAAGACCAGCTTCGGCGTACACTCCAAAAAGTTCCTGGGGCACCTAGTTAGCCAATGAGGAATCGAGGTCAACCCGATGCAGGTCCAATGCATAATCGAGATGGGTATACCCGATTCCGTCCAGAAAATTCAAAGACTGACTGGGTGCATGGCAGCCCTGAACAGATTCATCTCCAGGTCTGGCGACCAAAATCGTCCGTTCTTTGAGGCAATTAAGGCAAACACACAAAGGTACAAAGAGGCAGCCAAAGCCAACAAGCTCCACCTCAAAAACCATTTCATCTGGACAAGTGAATGCCAACGAGCCTTCGTAGACATAAAAACATACCTGGCGGATACGCAGGTCCTGTCAAAGCCAATACCTGGAGAGAAGTTGTATCTATACCTAGCCGTGTCGGAGGTGGCCATCGGCTCCGTCCTGGTCCGAGAAGAGGCGAAAACACACCTACCAGTGTACTATGTAAGCCAAGTCTTACATGAAGCTGAGTTGCGGTACACCCCAACAGAGAAGCTGGCATATGCACTGGTGATGAGTGTTAAAAAATTGAGGCCCTATTTTTTTACCACCCGCTAGAGGTGCTGACAACATTCCCACTACGTCAAATACTACAGCGCCCGGACACCACCGGACGCCTGCTAAAATGGTCACTAGAGATCAGCAAATACGGTATAACCTACGCACCCCGAACAGCAATCAAGGGACAAGCACTTGCCGACTTCATCGTCGAGCTAACTTTCCCACAAGATCCGACGAGGGGGCGTATAGCTCTGTGGCATCTCTACGTGGACGGATCATCAACCAGCGTAGCAGCAGGCATCGGCGTGGTACTGATCAGCCCAGACAGACAAGTCTTCACCTCCGCAATCCGGTTTGACTTTCGAGCGACCAACAACGAGGCGGAGTATGAAGCGTTGATAGCGGGACTTAGGCTATCATTAGCTGTGGGGGCAACCAATCTTCTAGTTTTCGGAGATTCCCAGCTAATAATATCCCAAGTCCGGGGGGAGTATGAGGCAAAAGACCAGCAGATGATGACCTACCAAAAGATAGCCGCGCATCTGATCTCGATGTTTATGCAGGTTTACATCAATCAGATACCGCGACTAGAAAACACACAAGCAGATGCTCTTGCCCGGCTAGCTACTAGCAACGGCGAAGCCGAATTCACGGAGGTTGTAATCACCACACCGAAAAACCCCTCGACGTTTGATTATAAGATAAATCAAACCTCGAGTGGGGGGCAGAAGGATAGTGAAGATGGTGAAGATTGGTGCACTCCAATCCAAAAATATTTGACAGACGGAACAACCCCCGTGGACACCTGGGAAGCTAGCCGGCTAGTAAAGCAAGCCGCCAGATATACGCTGCTGGATGGCCAACTCTACAAACGTGGATTCTCTCTACCCCTACTCAAGTGCCTAACTAAGAAGCAGGGGTTCGAAGTGTTAGAAGAAATTCATGAAGGGATTTGTGGGAGTCACGCCAGGGGGCAAGCATTGGCATACAAGACGATCAGGCAAGGCTACTACTGGCCCACTCTTTGCAAAGATGCCATCAGCTTCGCTCGAAGGTGCCGAAAGTGCCAACTTTTTGCACCTAACATCCACTCCCCAGCCAACCAACTGAAATTGGTTTTCAGCCCATGGCCTTTCGTGAAATGGGGAATCGACTTGATCGGCCCATTTCCACCTGGTAGAGGCGGTCTAAAGTTTGCTGTTGTAGCAGTAAACTACTACACTAAGTGGGCTGAGGCCGAAGCTCTCACAATAATAACTCAAGAAAGAATGATCGGCTTCATATGGAAGAACCTAATCTGCAGATTTGGACTCCCGCAGTCGGTCATCACTGATATTGGAAGGCAGTTCGACGGACACAAGTTGAGGGACTTCTGCAGTTCATGGAACATCAAGAAGCACTACTCAACTCCTTATCATCCACAGTCGAACGGCCAGGTCGAGGCGGTGAACAAAATCCTGAAACACATATTAAAGCTCCGCCTCGAAGAGAAGAAAGGAAGCTGGGCAGACGAACTTCCGGAGGTCCTATGGTCTTATAGAACTTCCTATAGGGCCAGTACCGGGGAGACCCCATTTGCCCTAGCCTTCGGGGACTGAAGTCGTGGTCCCGGTCAAAGTCCAGAACAAGACTTGGAAGGTGGTGGGGTATGATGAAGAAAAGAATGACGAAGCCTTGGCAGTAGAGAAAGATCTGATCGAAGAGACCAGAGCTTCGTTAGAAATGAAGAACGCCACCTACAAGCGTAGAGCAGAAAAGTATTACAACTCTCAGGTCTGAGACAGAAAATTCAAGGTCGGAGACCTGGTATTGAAAAAGAAGTTGGTGGCCCCACCAGGTGTATTCGGTTCAAACTAGGAAGGACCGTTCCAGGTCACCGCAGCTTGGCCGAATGGCACTTATGACCTTAAAGATGCAGAAGGCAACGCCTCGTCATACACCTGGAGTGCGGCCCACCTGAAAAAGTTCTACCGATAAACTAGGATCCTGTAATAGACTAGTCAAAGGTTTGCATCAGAAATGTCGATGGCAACCGATGTAAATTACGTTGCTATAAAAAGTCAGAAAATTTGCAAAGTCAGAGAAATCCAAAAAAGAAAAGGAAAAAAATTTTAGAAAAATTCCCAAGTGTTTGGACCCGTGCAGTTCTCCAACCAGGCGAGCTGTACCAGGTCGCCCATTGCTCCAGGGAGCTTGCCAAACCCAGCTCGCCCACGTACTCGAAAATCTGCAATGCGCAAGGACCAAGGTCCCAAGCGTTGTAATTAAATAGCTCGAAGGCAAAGGCCAAAGTGCCCAAGGTCGCGAAGGTACCCTTCTCAAAGGGTTGCTAAGCACCTACTGCCATAAGTTAGAAAAATTCACGAAAAAGATGAAAAAACGTCTAAGGCAAGGTTCATGAAACCCAATGGCCCAACGTGAATCAATCGAAGTGCAGTTCGCCACCCTAAGTGGTCTAAGACGAACGATTAGCGGCCCTAAGTGGCGTAAGATAAAGAATACGCACTCTCAAAACAGAGGTACAATTCGTAGTCGTAAGTGACGTAAAACGAACGATTCACTTCTCAAAGTAGAATAAGACGAACAATTATGTACCAGAAAAATAAACAAGAACGAGCTATTTTAAAAGTTATAACGTAAAAGCGCAAATACATAAGTGAAAAGAGTTGGACAAAAAATGCTCGACTTATATTCAAAAGATACTTAAGAGATTTTCAAGTAAAAAATATACTTGAAAAAATCCTAAGTACGAGTACCTGTGTTGGCCACAAAGGCCGACCAGCTGGCCATCTTTGAACTACAAAAATCTCCTTCTGAGCGAGCTGCACGTGCCCGGCGAGCTAGATCTACTTAAAGCAAAAACAAAAGGCTGCAAAAATAGAGCTCCTTCTAGGCGAGCCATGTAGCCCGGCGACCTACTGTAAGTTGAGAAATAAAAAAGCTATCCTAGAAAGCAAGAGAAAAAGCCTAAGTCTCAGGAGCAGCGGGGGCATCAGCAGCGACCTCAGTAGGGGCAGGGGCGACCTGGGTAGCGGGAATGGCGAGCTCGGCCACGGAAGTGATATTACCAGTTAGCCCGCTGGCATCGAACTCGCCCAAGTTCAGCATGGCATCCCCACAAGCATCCTGCAATTGCTCGACAGTGAGGGGGACCTGCTCCTCCTCGCCAGCGACCTCCTCCTCGCCAATGTTCAGCTCCGGCACCTCGACTGTTTTGATAACTTGAAATCGTACTGGCACAAAGTCGAGAGGTATGCCGAGCTCAGGGAGGTCGCCAATGTCCAGCTCGGCGCCATCGGGAAAGGGAACCCGGTCCAGGCAGGCCTTGAAGTCGCCCACAATTGCCTCCACCTCGTCGTCCTTGTGAGCTCGAGCCCACCAAAGAGTTCGCAGAACCTCGGCATAACATTGGACGCATCCTTTGTCAGAGGCCTCAGCCTTCACGGCCACCAGATCCGGCGAGGAGGAAGCGGCATTCCGCAGTCGGCAACTTTGTTGGCTTTCGCCCCCAGCTCGCCCCTTTGCCTCTCGCATTCGGCATTGGCACTCTTCACCAAGCCCGGCTGCAGTGCGAGGTCCTTCTTAGTAATTCCGCGGTTGCCGACCTTCTGGGCGAGCTGGGCGGCGAGCTCCTCTTCCTTAGCCTTTATCCTCACCTCTGTCTCCTGCTCAAGCCTGGCGAGCCGGCGTTGGACATTCTCGAGCTGTTGAAGGGCACTTTGCTCGGCGGCCAACAATGCCTCAGCCCTCTCCTCGGCGAGCTGCGCTTGCCTCTTCGCCTTGTCAGCAGTGTTCGCCAGCGCCAACATCCTTCTATTCCTGTCGGAGTGACCTACCTCTAACTCGGTGAGCTGCTCGAGAGCTTTCTGATTGGCGAGCACCAATCTGCTCGCATGATGAGCCAAGAGGAGGAGGTTCTCCTTCAGATCCTGGCTATTGATGTTCGCCACCGACAGGGTCATCCAATGCCTGGGCATCTCACTCACAGCATTCCGAGCTACGCCCGGAGGGAGGCTTCGCATCGACGTTAGGGAGCGAGACCGCTCGAAGGCATGCAGGGCCTCGTGGCGATTCGGGAAGGCGATTGGGGCATAACTGTGAGACCAAAGTAGATAGAAAATGTTAGAAAAATAAGGGATAATAGGCAATGAAGGTCAACTGGGCGAGCTACTTACTGAGCTCGGTCGGGTTCCCAGCCCAGGAACGTGTCATCGGTGGTTTGCACCCCAAATGGAGATGGCGAGGGGTGCGAACTCTGGATGGGCGTGGCCGCCAGCGGGGCAGTGGAGTGAGCGGAGCCCCCCTGCCCGGACCTCGCCGAAGTCCTCTCGACTCGATCGGAGTCCTCGTCGACCAGGCCCGTGTACCTAGTCCTTTTGCGAGCTTGGGCATCCTCCTAGCCAGCTCGGGATCCTTCACCCCTCTGGGACCCCTTCTTCCCCCGACCTCGCTCGGAGGGGGCTACAGCTCACCCCCCACCTCGGCAGGTCTGAGCGACCTCTGTAGCCTTGGACTTCTCGGGAGCATTTGCTTTTTCCCTCTGGGTCCCCGACCCCCCTACCTCACCCTTCTTGGAGGCGAGCTCTGCCTCCTTGCTCGCCTCCAGTGAAAGCACGGACGGCGGGGCAAGTCTGTTGGGGCGAGGTGGGCCCATTTCGAAACGCTCTTTGATGATTTGGTAGGCCTCGGGGACCTCAGCGATCGGAATGGCGACGAAGCTACCACCTGCACAAAAACTGCGAATGTCAGCATAATGAGCGAGCTACACCCCCCCCATAGGCGAGCTTCAAAGAGTTAAACCTGGGAGCTCGGGACCTTGGATATCGAGGTGGTGCGGTAATGTAAGGAGCCTGGCGAACCGCAGGCAATGGTGCGCGCACAGGTGGGCGACCTGCCTATCCTTCTCGCTTCTCAAACAGCAGATGGCGCGCACCACGTCGAACTGGGTCGATACCTTAGGCCTGCCCCTGCTAGATTTGTGGAGCTTCGGAACTACAAAAAGAAAGAAAATTAGAATTAGTATATCTAATTCAACCCACGCACACCGAAATAGGCGACCTATTGCTGGCTTCCCCATATCCCTCCGGAGTGGGAATACGGTCACCCCATCCATGGTACGTGCTGGAGGCTCGCCAATCTCCGCCTATGAAGAAAAACTGCTTCTTCCAATCACGGACTTTATTGAGCAGGTCCCCGAGAAAATTTTCCCCTGGGCGAGCTTTCAAATAATAATATCCCACGCCGTCCTGCGCCCGCTTGGTCACGGTGAAGAGCTCGCCCAGGTCCGCCGAGTTCATCGCGTTCTCGTAGCCCTCCAATCCGAAGATGGACAGGGGGGCGAGAAGGTTGCTCCATGCATTCGGGGTGAGCTGGGTGATGGCCAAGTTATTGTCGGCAAGGTATTGGCCGATGATCGGGTGCAAGGGCAATGTAAGCCCGGCCCTCAGGACATCAACGTTCAATGCGGTCATCCCCTCAGGAGGTGCGTCGGCCCGCTCATTCTACGTTGGAGCATACATGAAGATGTCCAGCGGGATGCGATACTCCCTGCGTATGATGGGCAGATCATATTCGTCAATAAGGCTCACCACCTCGCCAGCCTTGTAATCAGATGGGGCAACTTCCTCTAGGTCGGCGGGGTCGACGGGGGGTATCCAATCCGGGCAGGGGAAGCTCGCCGCATACTCGGCGACATACTCGTTCCAATTGAATGGATGAACGACCTGGGTAGGAACCTGGTACTCAACCAGCTGGGGTTCCGGGAAACCGATGCGACGAAACCATTCGAGCGTAACTTCCTCCAGGTCGCCACCCCCCTCGCCGACCTCGGTGATGCCCTCATCAACCTCCTCTGGTCCTTCGTTGTCACTGGCAACTCTTTACTCTCAGGTAACCTCGTCGCCTTCCTCCCATACCTCGCAGTATACGGCGCTGGAGGCTCCTTCCTCCGGATCGGGACGCAGCTCGCTTGGCAGCTCGCTACACAGCTCACCGGAGACCTGGCGAGCTACCGAGGTCGCCTCGGAGCTGGAGCCGATTTCCACATATGAAACCCAAGGTGGCTCATCCTCAATTATTGGCCGTTTGTCAGGGTTCCGGTCCGAAAGAGTCCTGCTCGAGGAGTGTGTCGACATGGTCTCAGAGAAGTCCAAGGGGTTCTCAGTCCAAAATCCAATAATCCAAAGTCAAGGAAGTCCAGAGGGTTCTCGGCGCAACTCACAGTCCAAAATCTAATAATCCCAGAGAAACGAAAGAAAATCAAGTAAAAGGCAAAAGAAAAGAGAAGAAGGGTCGAATCCTACCTTGAAGAGCCTTCGAAAATCCGTCGAACACAAGAAAAATCAGTCACCGGGAAAGCTCTGAGAATTCAAAATGCAGAAAGTGAGAAAGTGGATCCACTTCCTCCTATTTATAGACGTCGGGGCGAGGTGCGATATTAGGGAAGTACGGGGACCTGTTTGCAAAAAATTTGAAAGTTGACATGATGGTGGGCGGGAACCGAGGCCTCAAAAGACTTGCTTGACTCCTGGATTCCCGCACCACGTCGGCCAAAAACAACCGCCCCGGCCGAGCTCGCCTAGCTCGGCAACCATCTAGGGATAGTTTGCCAAAATTCAAGTTCTCCAGCTCGCCCGCGTATTTGACGAAGTCATAACGCGTGCGAGCTGGGGGGTAAATGTTGGCCTGGCGAACTAACACAATTAGCACATGGATAATCACCAAGGTTTGGCAGGTCGCCAGGACTCACCCAGATCCGCGGAAGCGCGGAGCTCGTCCACATGGAGGCAGCTTACCTGCGTAGCTCGCCCAAAGGAGCTCGCCCCTATCCCCATGAAGACTCTGGAGCTCGCCCCGAGCTCGGCCCCTATCCCAATGAAGACCTCGCTTAGGTCCATCATCGCACGATGCTCGTAAGCCACGCAAGGTACTGGAGCTCGCCCCAGAGCTCGCCCAAACCACTGAAGCACACCTCCGAGCTCGCCTGTTAATTGATAGGACCTCGATGGCGCGCTCTTTTTCCCCTCCGTCCGGTTTATCCACAAGGGTAGTTTACGGCGAGGTTTTTAATGAGGCCCATCTAGTCTAAGGCATAGTAATAGGACGAGACACGACATAGGGAGCAGTGTGAGAGACCAAGACGAGGGTAAGGAACCCTCGTCAACACCGGAAGCCATATAGGCTCGTAAGGTGTCGTCTCACACTCGCACACCTATAAATAAGACCTCTCTTGTACTATTCAGAGAATTCTAACAATTAATACATTTTCCTACACTCTACTTTCTCTCTCTAAACTCTCTCTCTCTCTCTCTCTCTACATTATCTCCCCAAGAACATAAAATTATAAGATTATTGTTTGGTGGAATTAATCCGTTATAAAGCCACATAAACGAATACGATTAGTAAATTCTATCAACACAGTTTACTCCCTAGAAACTGACATGTGCCTGTAGTTGATTTTCTATCAAGCCTACAGCCTCCATAATCTGCATCTGAATAGCCATTCAGTTCTAGGTTGTCATCAGAGGGATACCAAAGTCCTAAATTGACTGTACCTCTAAGGTATTTCAATATCTTTTTGCCACTCTCTAGATGACTCTTCTTCGGATCAGACTGATACCTTGCACAAACTCCGACTGCATAAGTGATGTCAGGACGACTTGCAGTCAGGTACAATAAAGATCCAATCAGTGCCCTATATTCAGTCTGATTCACAGAGGCTCCTTCTTTGTCAGGATACAGCTTCTCATTTGTGTTCATGGGAATATGTGAGACTTTGCTGGACTGAACTCCGAATTTCTGAATCAAGTCCCTCGCATATTTGGACTGATTTATGAAAATTCCGGAGTCAGTTTGCCTGACTTGGAGACCCGGAAAGAAGTTCATTTCTCCCATCATTGACATCTCAAATTTCCCAGTCATCAGCTTGGAGAATTTCTCACAAAGCTTTAAATTAGGAGATCCAAATATTATGTCATCCACATAAATCTGAACCAAGAGAATGTCCTCCCCTTAGGATATCTGGAAGAGGCTCCTGTCCACTGTTCCTTTCACGAACCCGTGGTCTATCAGGAACTGGGAAACTGTATCATACCAAGCTCTCGGAGCTTGCTTCAGGCCATAAAGAGCTTTCTTCAGGTGATATACCTTATTCCCAACTTCGAACCCTAGAGGTTGCTCAACATACACCTCCTCGTTTAGTACACCATTCAGAAAAGCACTCTTCACATCCATTTGATACACTTTGAACTTCTTGAATGTTGCATATGCCAGAAACAACCTGATTGCTTCCAACCTTGCGACCGGAGCAAAGGTCTCATCATAGTCGATTCCTTCGGCCTGAGAGTAACCCTTTGCCACTAGTCTGGCCTTATTCCTGACAACAACATTCTTCTCATCCCTCTTGTTCTTAAAGACCCACTTGGTGCCAATAACATGTTGACGCCTAGGTCTCTCAACTAACTCCCAAATCTAATTCCGCTCAAACTGATTGAGCTCATCCTGGATGGCCAAGATCCAGTTGGGGTCAGCAAGAGCTTCTTCTATGCTCTTAGGTTCCTTATCACTCAGGAAATAGCAAAACATAGCGCTCTCGCCAAATGACAACCTTATCCTGACCCCCTAATTGACATCACCAATGATGTCAGCCAATGAGTGATCAGCTAGTCATGTCCTCCTGCTGACTGGAGCACTGGGAGCTGCTGATGTCCCCTCGCCTGATCCTGAAACATTAGTCTCGATAATAACAGGCAAAGAAGCGAAACGAGCAAGAACAGGGGATACTGAGTCATTTCCTGAGGGTTGGCCAATATCAGAGACATTGTTTCCCCCTACAGTGTTGGACTCAGTAACTGTCTCAGGTGCAGAAGCATCATCACCGACAGTACATACCTCAGGTTGAGTCTGTTCCTCCGTCTGAGACTCAACATTCTCCGAGGCTTGGGCTTGCTGAGGGTTGGCCTGAGGTCCATCCTGATCATCATTATCATCATCATCCCATCCCTTGGGAGCACTGACAAGTTTGATGTTGAATTCAGGATTCTTCAGGCTCAGTCTTGTCACCCTCTTAGTAACCCCCTCAGTGTCAGGACTCGGAACCTGTTTTCTACGCACTGATGCAGTCTCATCAAACACAACATGAGGTGTTTCCTCCACACAATAATATATTAATCCTATCTATATATATTAATCCTATCTATACTACTTCAACAATAATACTAATGATAATAATATAAGTATTGATAACATTGTGCAGGTTGTCTGTGTAGTATATATATTTATACGTGTACTAATACATACTATATATTATAAATATTAAATAATGTATAAGAAATAATATATATATATATATATATATATATTATAAGTAAAATTAATAACTACTATGTGATTAATTTTGGATACATTCTATATTTACTAGTTATTTATTTATTAGTATCTATGTCTTAAAATTAATTTCTATTTTAATATTTATAACGCCTTTAAACTAATAAGCTTAACAAAATAGGTAAATAAATAAAAAGACAGTATAATACATATACTTTAGTATTTTATAATAATAGTCTATGTAAAATCTATCACCTATGGTGATTGAAACTCTCGTGTGTCACATTCTACCCTTCTAAAAGAAAATTATGTCCTCGAAATTTAAAACGTACCCTGAGGAAATAATTCTGCATATTTAGCATGTATCTCGTCCTCATGTTCCCAAGTCGCCTCTTTTTCACTATGACGATTCCACTGCACTTTGACCAATGCAATGTCCTTGTTTCTTAGTCGGTGAACTTTTCTATCCAAGATTGTCAACGGCTTTTCTTCATAACTTAAATTTCGATTTAATTCTAGCGTTGAGTAATCAATGACATGTTCTGGGTCTTGAACATATTTCCTCAACATAGAAACATGGAAAACATTATGAACAGTCGAAAATTCAGGAGGTAGTGTTAGTCGATAAGCCACATCACCAACTCTCTCGAGTATTTCAAATGGCCCTACATTCCTTGGTCGTAATTTGCCCTTTTTCCCAAAACTTACAACTCCTTTAGCGGGGGAAACTTTGAGAAAAACCTTTTCTCCTTCATCAAACTGCAAGTCCTTTCTACGCTTGTCAGCGTAAAATTTCTGTCTATCTTGGGCTATTTTGATTTTCTCTCGTACGGTCTCAACCACTTCTATGGTTTCTCTCAATATTTCTGGACCCAACAACTTCTTTTCTCCAACTTCATCCCAATACAATGGTGAACGACACTTTCTCCCGTATAACGCCTCATATGGTGTCATTCCAATGATCGATTGGTAACTGTTATTATACGCAAACTCTACCAAAGGAATAAAATATTCCTAACTATTACTCAAGTCAAGTATACACGCTCGCAACATATTTTCCTATATTTGAATCGATCTTTCCGATTGTCCATCAGACTGTGGATGATAAGTTGTACTAAAGTTCAGCTTCGTTCCCATAGCCTTCTGCAAACTTTTCCAAAATTCTGATGTAAATCGTGAATCTTTATCTGATACAATCGAAATTGGTACACCATGCAACCTTACAATCTCTCGAATATAAGTTTGCGCATATTGTTCCATCTTGAAAGTTGTCTTTACTGGAAGAAAATGTGCAGATTTTGTTAAACGATCCACGATGACCCAAACTGCATTATTTCCTTTGATCGTTCTTGGTAATCCAGTAACAAAATCCATTGTTATATGCTCCCACTTCCACTCTGGAATCTTAAGTGGTCGAAGTAATCCCGATGGACGTTGATGTTCTGCATACTTGCTGACAAACTAAACATTTTTCCACAAATTCAGCAATGTCTTTCTTCATCCCGTTCCACCAAAACGTTCTTCGTAAATCATGGTACATCTTTGTGCTACCTAGGTGAGCGGTATAAGGTATACTATGAGATTCTTCGAGTATTATCTTCTTAAGCGTCGTATCTCTAGGTACACAAATTCTTCCTTCATAACACAGTGCTCCATCCTTAGCCATTGTGAAACTTTTATCCTCCCCTTTGAGGGTGTGTTCCCTTATTCTACTTAAAAACTCATCCTTGGATTGTTCCTTTTTAATCATGTCCCTTAAATTTGGTTGTACCAGTAACCCTGCTAAAATTATTTTAACACTTCTTGGTGTAGATACAACCTCAATTTTCATTTTTGCAAACTTCTTGACTAATTGTTCCAGCCCAGTTAGTATACTTAACACACTCCTTGTTTTTCGACTTAAAGCATCGGCTACCACATTAGCCTTACCTGGATGGTAATGAATGGTACAGTCATAATCCTTTACTAGCTCCAACCATCTTCTTTGTCTCATGTTCAACTCTTTTTGCGTGAAAAGATACTTCAGACTTTTATGGTCCGAGTAAATTTCACATTTCCCTCCGTATAGATAGTGTCGCCATATCTTAAGTGCGTGAACAACAGTGGCTAACTCCAAATCATGAGTGGTATAGTTCAACTTATGAGTCTTCAATTGCCTTAAGGCATAGGCAATGATTACGGTCATAATTGCATCTTTTTGCATCCATTTTTACATGGTTTTGATGTGCTTATGTTCATAATTGACCCTAAAATGCTATACTTTGTGCATTTAACCCTTTTTGGCTAGAAAGTTGTGTTTTGTAGTGAAAATGAGCAAAAATCAACAAGAGACGAGCAAGTTCGTAAAAGTCCAGAAATTGTGAGTTGATCCAATGGAGGCAAATGATATACCATGTCGAAGGGTTCAAAGAGAGGGTCACAACTGAAAAAGAATTGAGTCAATCGAAGCTCTAGAACTCAAGATGTGAAGAAAATGAGGAAGTCGAGGATCGATCGGACGAGTCGAAGTCGGGCTCTTGCGCAGCCAAGCCTGGCTCGTGCAACCACAAGCCCGGACTCATGTGACAATTCTCTGGTTCGGGTGAGGTAGGCTCACACGAGTGACCACACGAGCCAGACTCGTGTGGCCACAGGCTTGCACTCGTGCGATGGCTCGGTTGGTCCCAATTTCGAGGGTTGTTTCATCTTTTCACGTGCGTTTAATGAAGGGCATTTTGAACCAAGCATTGTGGGCACTATAAATACTCCAAGGATCTGATTCTCCAAGCCATCTTCTTCATTAGTTAGATCATTAGGTAGTTTTAGAGAGAGAGATTAGAGGTTATTAGTGGGTTCTTAGTTAGATTTCATACTTCTCTCTACAATTACTTTTGATGCATCCATTGGATCTTTAATCCGTTTTCTCCATTAGATTAGTCTCGTTATTAGCAACAATTCTACGATTCATTTTATAATTTTGTGCTCCGGATTAGAAGATAGCATTTCAAGGATTGATGATTGTATTTCAATTTCATCTACATTTGGTAAGTTCTCTTGAATTCTATTGTTTTACTTCATAATCATGTTGTTTAGAATGTTAATTGTTGTTTTTCATTACCAATTAGCCATGGGCTAATTCCTTGTTGCATGGTTGTATGAATACTATGGTGAATTTAGTCTCTTGTTAATCTTATGCATGTATTAGTGATCTTGATGGATTAGTTCTCTTATTAATGACTTTTATGAATGCTTGGGATATTTAATTGGATTGTATGGCTTATATGTTTTAGCAATGAAATGAGAATTGAGCTATAAGAACCTTATGTATACCAAGTGTTTGATATTTGGCTTGTATGATCAATGAGAATTGCATATTAGCCTAGACCTCTTAATTTGAGTGTTGGGAGTTGTAGAGAGATCTAGACATCCAATAGAGCCCTTAGCTTGTGTTGTAGAGAGATCTAGACACTAGTTGGCTTGACTAAGACACCAAGAGAACTTTTGCATGCTAGGATGGATAGGACACTAGAGGAACCATAGTAGGAATACTTCCATACACACACACCACTTTTGCTCACTTCCTTGAGGTGATAGCTAGATTTACTTTGCTTTATTGAAGTAGATAGAAACCATGATTGTTTTCTTGCTTTCATAGCTATTAGCCTTTTGTAGACATTCAATGCTTGCTTGATATCGCATCGTTTCCCTGTGTTCGATATTTAACTTGGTTAACTTACCACGACAACAACGACCATGTTCACTTGCGTGGAAATCATACACGATTTTAGCAAACAAGTTTTTGGCATCGTTGCCGGGGAAACGGTCTCTTTGTCAAGCTAGTTGATGTTTGTTTACATTTCTTTTCTTTATTTCGTTTCTTTGTTTTTCTTGATTATTCTTGGTGAGTGTTGATACTTGCCTATTTTTGTAGGAGTGAACTCAATAGCAGATGGACGAATACAACCAATACTCGTATTCTCCACAATACACATACCCTCCTCAACCATACACATATCAACCTCATCCATATTCACCATCTCCATATCCACTACCGCCTTAACAATCCTACCACCACCCATACCATTATCCCTATGCTTATTTCTCTCCCTACCCATATCCATATTCATATCCTCCTCCTTCCCACATGTCTAAGGAAGAAGAAGTAGAAAAAGAAGAGAAAGAGAAAGATGAACCGAAAGAAGACATATATGATCTAATTGATAGATTTCTTGAAGAGAATCAAGATTTAAATGAGGAAGATTTCAAGATAATCTTGAACTACAATGATAAAGGATCTTATACCCCTTCTTCTTTCACTGTTTGTACTAAATCTCTTAATGTTGACATTTATGATTCTACTTCTCTTGCTAGATTTGATAGGAATCAATTGAAAGAACAAGAAATGGAGGAGAATGAAAGAGATGATTCAAGAGGAGAAAAGGAGAATAATCAAGAAAAGGTAGATGAATGTCCACCTATGGACATGTGCTTCATGGAGGAAGAACAACAAAATGAAGTGGAAGATGAGCTTCAAGGAGAAATGAGCATTTTTAAACCCTTAAACTCTTCCACTTATGCTTACATTGATAATGTTGTTCATATTGATTTCGTCTTGCCTCTTGATATAATTGATTATAAGATTGAATTGAGAATTCTCTTGAACATATTTGTTAGTAGGAGATGGGGGTGGATTAGGTTGAGAAGAAAAGATGAAAATTCTTGTGCTTACAAGTATAAAATGATAAGGAAAGTAGGTGTGTGGGGTAGAAATCCTACTTGTTTCCTTGATCATTATGCTTTGAGATTTATGTTTGATGGTGAGGAGGCCAAATATCCTTGGCCATTTAGCTAACATTGGTGTGTCCGGCTAGGGGACGTTAAATCCAAGCGCTAGATGGGAGGCAGCCCATCTTTGAAAAAATTTCTTGCTTTTTAGGTTTGCCTTGTAGTTTAAATAGCTTTATTTGTTTTGATTTGGTTTACATGAATTAGTGTATTTTCTTACCTTGGTTGGTGCATATGATTGATCCTAGTTTAGGGGTGTTGCCTCGAGGTATATATTGTTGTTCCTTGGTTGAGTTGAGCATATATGCTTTGTTTGTTCATCACTTTATTGGGTTTGTTGTTGTTTATTTACTTGAATATCCTTGAATCCCGGCAACACCAAAACAAGTGTTGAGCTTATATATGCCTTTATTGATTCATTGATTTATTGCAAATCCTATTTTCATCACTCTTTGCCAAACTATTAGGATCCTTGATCCAAAAAAGTTTGGGGGTGTGTTCGTTCTTCAAATTTTGATTTGCAATGATAATTGATGTGATTTGTGAGGTCTAGAAAGGTGTGATGAGGAGATTTCTCTCTCACTTGGCCAAGAAGAAAGATTTTTGTGTAAGTGGCAAGTCACTCTCTCATTCTTAATCCCAACTCAAGGTATGTCTTTACACTTTTCTTTATATGTGTGCTTCCATTCTTAGGTTTAGTTTGCTATTTTGTGCTTAATTGTTGATTCTTGTTGTATTGTGCTTTGATTGAGTGCATTTCATGATCTTTTCTTCACTCTTTACCAAACTTTTTAGACCCTTGGTCCAAAAAAGTTTGGGGGGTGTGTTCGTTTCGTCAATGTCATTGCAATGCTATGTTTATGTTGATTCTGGTACTTTTATGATGTTTTTTGACCTTATGCTTATCATGTGTCTTGTTTTTGCTTGTTGATTTTTGCCATGATGTTGCTAGTTTAGAGTAGTGTGGCATGAGATATGCTTATGGTTGTGTGGATGAGTTGATAGTATATGTTAGATGTAGTGGACTTATCTCTTGATTCATGTTTTCTCTAGTTTGCTATTGATTCTTTGATACTTGATACTTTGATGATTTGAGCATTTTGATATGATATGAGTCTTGATCACCATATACCCGTGAGTTTTGAGCCATCTATTCCCGTTTCAATTTTGAACGGATGATATTCTTTGATGTGGGTTCCACACAGGTGCATTATACTCTAGAACTTCGCTTTGGTTTTATTTGAGGCTACATTAGATGAAGATTTCACATGATATGATTTGAGGCATTTTCTTTGATATATATTGAGCCACTTTGCCCTATGAGCCTACCATTGATATTATGATCCATTGTTCACCATTTTGTGCCTTTAGACCTTTCCTTTGGCTAACCACACTTTAAGCCATTTTCATTCCTTTTTGGAACTCTCTTGTCCCTATGATTAGTAGAGTGAAAAGAAGGAAGGAAGATTGGTGATATGATGAAGAAATTGGTGGCCAAGGTGGAAAGAAGTTCTATGCATGGATTGATGTGAAAAGAAGGTTCAAAGGTAAGTGCTAGCAAAGCATGTGAAAAAAGGTTGACTTTTTACAAAAAAATTGGTCAAGTTTGACTTTTGTTGTGAGTATGATCACAACTTGTCAAAAGGGAAGAATGATCTTTGAAAGTGTGATTGTGAAAGAGCATAAAGAGGATGTGCAACATGGCATGAAGATATGATCTCTATCATGATTCCTCTATGCTTTACTAATCATACTTAGTCACTTTTATCCATATGTTCATTTCCTACCAAAGAGCCAACACTACAACCTTATGAAAGTCCTCATTGATGTGTGAGTGATTTGTCATTTCAAGTGGTGGAGAATGTAGACTTGAGCCAAGCTTATGGTAGTATGTGTATGTGGTGTGATGATTGAGAGGACCTATACACTTGAGGGTTGAGCTAAACATTTATCTTGTGAGGATCTTGACTCATTGATTTGATATCTTGCTTATTGATTCATTGTTGATGGTTGATTAGATGAGATTGCATTCTAGACTTGCTTGACAATGATTGATATTTTCATGGGATTTGATCTTGTGCTTAATGCTTCATTGATACAATTATTCCCCTATCTTATCGCTTCGTTGCTCGAGGACGAGCAACAATCTAGTTTGGGGGTGTGATTAGGGTCATAATTGCATCTTTTTGCATCCATTTTTACATGGTTTTGATGTGCTTATGTTCATATTTGACCCTAAAATGCTATACTTTGTGCATTTAACCCTTTTTGGCTAGAAAGTTTTGTTTCGTAGTGAAAACGAGCAAAAATTGGCAAGAGACGAGCAAGTTCGTAAAAGTCCAGAAATTGTGAGTTGATCCAATGGAGGCAAATGATATACCATGTCGAAGGGTTCGAAGAGAGGATCGCAACGAAAAAAGAATTGAGTCAATCGGAGCTCTAGAACTCAAGATATGAAGAAAACGAGGAAGTCGAGGATCGATCGGATGAGTCGAAGCAGGGCTCGTGCGCAGCCAAGCCTGGCTCGTGCGACCACAAGCCCGGACTCGTGTGGCAATTCTCTGGTTCGGGCAAGGTAGGCTCACATAGTGACCACACGAGCCAGACTCGAGTGGCCACAGGCTTGCACTCGTGCGATGGCTCAGTAGGTCCCAATTTCGAGGGCTGTTTCGTCTTTTTGCGCGTTTAATGAAGGGCATTTTGGACCAAGTATTGTGGGCACTATAAATACTCCAAGGATCAGATTCTCCAAGCCATCTTCTTCATTAGTTAGATCATTAGGTAGTTTTAGAGAGAGAGATTAGAGGTTATTAGTGGGTTCTTAGTTAGATTTCATACTTCTCTCTACAATTACTTTTGATCCATCCTTTGGATCTTTAATCCATTTTCTCCATTAGATTAGTCTCGTTATTAGCTACAATTCTACGGTTCATTTTATGATTTTGCGCTCCGGATTCGAAGATAGCATTTCAAGGTTTGATGATTGTATTTCAATTTCATCTACATTTGGTAAGTTCTCTTGAATTCTATTGTTTTACTTCAAAATCATGTTGTTTAGAATGTTAATTGTTGTTTTTCATTACCAATTAGCCATGGGTTAATTTCTTGTTGCATGGTTGTATGAATACTATGGTGAATTTAGTCTCTTGTTAATCCTATACATGCATTAGTGATCTTGATGGATTAGTTCTCTTATTAATGACTTGTATGAATGCTTGGGATATTTAATTGGATTGTATGGCTTATATGTTTTAGCAATGAAATGAGAATTGAGCTATAAGAACCTTATGCATACCAAGTGTTTGATATTTGGCTTGTATTATCAATGAGAATTGCATATTAGCCTAGACCTCTTAATTTGAGTGTTGGGAGTTGTAGAGAGATCTAGACATCCAATAGAGCCCTTAGCTTATGTTGTTGAGAGATCTAGACACTAGTTGGCTTGACTAAGACACCAAGAGAAGTTTTGCATGCTAGGATGGATAGGACACTAGAGGAACCATAGTAGGAATACTTCCATGCACACACACCACTTTTGCTCACTTCCTTGAGGTGATAGCTAGATTTACTTTGCTTTGTTGAAGTAGATAGAAACCATGATTGTTTTCTTGCTTTCCTAGCTATTAGCCTTTTGTAGACATTCAATGCTTGCTTGATATCGCATCGTTTCCCTGTGTTCGATTTACTTTGCTTTCTTGATACTCAAGAATCAGATTCTCCAAGGCTTCTTATTCATTATTCCATTTTCTTAGATTAGATTAGAGAGAGAATTAGGTAGTTACTTAGTGGGTTTCATGAATTTTCAATCTTCTTTCTACCATAACTTTTGATCCAACCATTGGATTGTTCATCCGTTTGTTCCATTAGATTAGTCTCATTCTTAGCTACGATTCTACGGTTCAATTTACGTTTTCAAGCTTTGGATCAAGAGTTAGCACTTTGGAGGTTTGTAGATTGTATTCAATTTCTTCCACTTATGGTAAGATTTCCTTTAATTCTCTTGTTATAGTTCTTAATCATAATGTTTAGAATGTTAATTGTTGAATTTCATTTCCAATTAGCCATGGTCTAATTCCTTGTTGCATGGTTGTATGAATACTATGGTGAGTTTAGTCTCTTGTTAATCCTATGCATGAATTAGTGATCTTGATGTGTTAGTTCTCTTGTTAATGACTTGTATGAATGCTTGGGAAGTTTAATTGGAATGTATGGCTTATATGGTTAGCTATGAAATGAGAATTGAGTTATAAGAACCTTATGCATACCAAGTGTTTGATATATTGCTAGTATGACCAATGAGAATTGCATATTAGCCTAAGACCTCTTAATTGGAGTGTTAGGAGTTGTAGAGAGATCTAGACACTTTGTGTTGTAGAGAGATCTAGACACTAGTCGGCTTGACTAAGACACCAAGAGACATTTTGCATGCTAGGATGGATAGGATTCTAGAGGAACCATAGTAGGATTACTTCCATGTACACTTCACACTTGCTCACTTCTTTGAGGTGATAGTTAGGATTTACTATTCTTGCTTGATTAGTAGATAGAATCCATGATTGTTTTCTTTCTTTCCTAGCCATTAGCCTTTGTAGACACTCAATACTTGCTTGATATCGCATCGTTTCCCTGTGTTTGATATTTAACTTGGTTAACTTGCCACGACAACAACGACCACGTTCACTTGCGTGGAAATCATACACGATTTTGGCAAACAAGAAACCACTTTACCCTGTTGCATCAAAACACATCCCAATCCTTGCTTTGGTTCATCACTATATATCACAAAATCCTTAGTATGATCTGGAATTGTCAATACTGGGGCTGATGTAAGCCTCCTTTTGAGTTTCTGAAAACTTGCCTCACACTTCTCACTCCATTCATACTTCTCTCCTTTCCTTGTCAGTCGTGTCATTGGTCCAGCTAATTTTGAAAACCCTTCAATAAATCTTCGATATTAACCAGCCAAACCTAAAAAACTACGAACCTCATGCACATTCGTAGGTCTTTTCCACTCATTAACAGCTTCCACCTTTGTTGGATCAATTTCAATTCCTTTAGTTGTAATCACATGTCCAAGAAAGGTCACTCCATTCAACCAAAACTCGCACTTCTTAAACTTCGCATACAACTTTTCCTTGTGAAGTGTCTCCAACACAGCTCTCAGATGTTCCTCATGTTGTTCTTCGTCCTTTGAGTATATCAAAATGTCATCTATGAACACGATAACGAATCGATCTAAAAATGAATGGAAGACTCAATTCATCAAATCCATAAACACTGCCGGAGCATTACTTAATCCGAAAGGCATTACTACAAATTCATAATGGCTATAACGAGTTCTAAATGCAGTTTTCATGATATCACTCTCTTTGACCTTTAATTGATGATATCCCGATCGAAGATCAATCTTTGAAAATATTCTAGCTCCTCTCAATTGATCGAATAAGTCTTCAATTCTTGGTAATGGGTACTTGTTCTTAATTGTGAGTTTATTCAACTCTCTATAATCGATGCACATCCTTAACGTCCCATCTTTCTTCTTAACGAACAAAACAAGTGCTCCCCAGGGTGACACACTAGGTCAGATAAAATCCAAGTCTAACAATCCTTGTATCTGGACTTTCAATTCTTGTAATTCTTTCGGAGCCATTCTATAAGGAGCTTTGGATATTGGTGCTGCTCTAGGTACCAAATCGATGGTAAATTCCACTTGCCTATCGGGTGGAACTCCAGGTAGATACTCCGGAAAGACATCATCATATTCTCGAACAATTGGCATGTCTACAACGCTTACTTCTTGTTCTTATTTCCCCATGATGTTAACTAGGTAACCTTGGCAGTCATTCTTTCTTAGCATCGTCATTGCCCTCATCGAACTTATCAATCGTGGTACGGCCCTAGACTTAACACCATAGAAAATAACTTCTTGTTTACTAGGTAAATGTAAGGTCACTTCTCTTTCCCGACACTTAATGCCAGCTCGGTATTTACTAAGCCAATCCATCCCAAGGATAATTTCAAAATTGTTCATGTCTAGCACATATAGATCAGCTTCTAAACTCTGTTCGTTCACATCTATTCTAGCATTCTCAACCATTGAGAAAGCATTTATAGTTTTCCCAGATGGTATATTGATCACAAGTGGATCTCCTATACTTATGCCCTTATTTTTAGTCAAAGCATGAAATTTCGCAGACATAAATGAATGTGTAGCTCCAGTGTCCAAAAGCACAAAAGCAGGTATACCTGAAACGGTAAGCATACCTGTCATAGTGCCGGGTTGCTGATCAACTTCCTCTTGAGTTAAAGCAAACATTCGAGCTCTACCACCTGTTCCAGAATTCGGCCCTTTTCCGCCTCCTTCATTCTTTCTCTTTGGACAACCAGCAATTGTATGTCTACTCTATTTGCACCAATAACATCGGTTCTGCCACATCAAGCATTCTCCATAGTGCTTCCGGCCACAATTTTTACAAGTTGATTTGTCTGCATTCCCTTTGGACGTTGCATTACCAGTGGTTCTCCGTTGCTTGTTAGAAGTAAAATTTTTGTTTGGACCTCCGCCGTTCCATTTTCATTTCCCTGAAGATTCTGCTACATTCAATTTTGGGGCATCCATTGCTACACTGGCAGCTATCTCTTATGCCCGCTCAAAAGTTTCTACTAAGTTTGTGAGCCCTTGTCCTGAAATCACATTCCTTATCTCAGAACGCAGTCCGTACCTAAACCTTCGTGCCTTCTTAAGCTCAGTATCCACTAGATGTGGAGCAAAATGACTCAAGTCACTAAATTTTCTTTCATACTCCTCAACCGTCATGATTCCCTGCTTTAGATTAAAAAATTCAGTCTCCTTTTGCACCTGAAATGAGGGTGGATAGTATTTTTCTGTGACAATCTCACGAAATCTTGCCCAAGTTAGTTCATTCCGTTCTGCTGCAGGCCTCATTCACCAGTATGAGGTCCACCAAATGCGTGCATCTTCCTTTAGTTGGAATGATGCACATGCCACTCTCTGGGCATCAGTACACCTCATCAATCCTAGGATACCCACCAGAGACTCCATCCATTCCTCAAGAGCAGATGGTCCATCCCTACCATTAAAAGTAGGAGTCTTAAATTTATTGAAGTGTTCGATAACTTGGAGATGATCTGCTTGCGGGTGTGGAGGCTATGGGACTTGGGGGTTCTGAGAGGCATTATGAATATTCCGAAGTAGAGCAGCCACATCAGCTAAATTAATGTTTCCCTCTTGTGGATGATTTGCACCAGTAGCCGCCTGATTCGGGTTAGGGGCATTTTGTGCTCTAAGCATCCCAACCAAATCTGCTAATGTGGAATTCTCATTACAAGGTGGATTTTCATCACCACTAGCTAATGGGGGGTTGTTAGGATTCCTACACTTAGGTGGCATTTTCCTACAGAAATACGAGAGTTTTAGTTCAAAGAATACAACCATCGTAAATTCTCTGAACATCCCTCTTATCAATCACCATAGTTCTTATTATTAAAACTCATACAATTGATCTTATTTACTATATCATACTCAACATAGTATAATATATTTCATACAGTTATCCTTTTCCAAAATCAAGAGATAACTTAGTGCATAAACTTTAATATCATACCTTGGAGTTGAAACGGTGGGAGGTGGTGGATGCCATGAGATACAAATATAGAATACATAATGATTTTCTGAAATAAGACTCTAAAGAATATATAGTATATATTTTTTCCAAGTCTACAAGAACATAGACCTACTCTGATACCACACTGTCGCATCCCTATTTTTATAAAGCTTTTGTAGACCAAAATATATAAAAACACACTCAAACAACAATAACATAAATTAAATTGACGTATTTATTTTGAAATTTTTAGCGGAAATAATTAATATAAAAGGAAAATACATTAGTACTTAGATTATTTATACCAAAAGATAGTATATTCTATCTTAGTTAAAGTAACAAGCACATACTCAAATTATCTATGCTATGCGACTCATAATACTAAAAACTGTCAAACTCAAACTTAACATCGCGGTATATTAGAAAACACTATGAACTAATTTATTAAAATTAAATACACAACAGCAAACAGACAATCCACAATTGCTCCACCGCTCCCCATTTAATCTGCAAAATGTTAAATAATTTGGGGTGAGCAACCAACTAGCTCAGTGGGATTCCCTTTGTCACAATTATATATCACAAGTAAATCAAATCATCAACTCACATAACATGCATAAGCAATGCATCTGTATATTGGTCAATCTGTATACGGTGGAGTTGCCTCCAAGGAGCTTACCCTCCTGGACCAAAGTGCCCGCAAAATTACAATGACCTTACTGTCGAAGCAACTCAATAATTCAATATATATGTCAATATCATGTAGCAAGTAACAATAAAATTTACATGAACATCTAAAAGGGATAAAGTAAATAAAACCTCGCCTTAAAACTTGGTTGTATCTATAAATGCGTGGCTCTATTTTAAACGAGTAATCCTCGTCGCTTTATTGACCAACAGAGAAGAATGGTGAGGACTTCAAGAGTTTCATCTACTTTATATGTATATATATATATATACTAGTACATAACCCCGCAGATATGTGGGATTAGAAAAAATTATATGTTAATTTGAAATTTATTTTAAATTAATTTGAAATTTAATTTTTTTAATTTAAATGTGTAATGAGTGGAATTTACCGAGATCTATGGATGGTGGTTAGTATTTTAAAAAATATAGAGAGTTAAAATAGAGGGAGAAGTTAGTGAATTAAAAAAAAGATGGATAATCGATAATAATTATTTATATTTTATTTTTAAAAATACAATATTATGAGAAAATTAAAAAAGTAGGTAGAGAACATTGTATTAAACCACGTGGAATTTCATAGATTCAGAAATAGATGATAGGGGGATTTTCTTTCGGAATCGGGAGTTAAAGGGTGAGGCATTTGCCTCTTTATATATATACACATGTACAGGCGGCTTGCTAAGCAAGTTTGGGCATATTTTATTATTATTCTTTTTTTTTATTCTTGATATTATCCACTAGTGGTTTGGATGAGGACCTTCATCATTATCCCTTTTTTTTTTTTTGCAAATGCTATCCTAACGTGACCATCAAGTTCCTTTTTTATTATTAAATAATATATATATATATATATATATATATATATTAATCCTATGATCTATACTACTTCAACAATAATACTAATGATAATAATATAAGTATTGATAACATTGTGCAGGTTGTGTTTGTAGTGTATATATTTATACGTGTACTAATACATATTATATATTATAAATATTAAATAATGTATAAGAGATAATATATATATTATAAGTAAAATTAATAACTACTATGTGATTAATTTTAGATACATTCTATATTTACTAGTTATTTATTTATTAGTATCTATGTCTCAAAATTAATTTCTATTTTAATATTTATAACGCCTTTAAACTAATAAGCTTAACAAAATAGGTAAATAAATAACACAAAAACTCCTATGCAATATTGCACAAAATCCGGCCCGTGCAATATCCCCAAAAGAAAATTCACGGATCCAATAAAATTTTTAAGGAAAATTCTCGCCACTTCCAGAATGTATACCTCATGAACATATTTGTGCTACTGTAAGACAAAATGTGTGCTACTACATCTTAAAAAGTTATTTTTTTGTACTTTTAAAGTAACTATAAGAATAATATGTATTTTTACAAGAACAAATATGTGTTTCTTAATTTATTTTTTATTTTATTATTAGTTTTATGTTGATATTATGTTGCTAATGTAATAACACATTACATGTGTTACTATCTCGTCACTCCCAGAATGTATACCACATGAACATATGTGTGCTACTGTAAGACAAAATGTGTGCTACTGTAAGACAAAATGTGTGCTACTACATCTTAAAAAATTAATTTTATCGAAATTCCAGAATGTATACCACATGAACATATGTGTGCTACTGTAAGATAAAATGTGTGCTACTACATCTTAAAAAATTAATTTTATCGAAATTCCAGAATGTATACCACATGAATATATGTGTGCTACTGTAAGACAAAATGTGTACTATTACATCTTAAAAAATAATAATTTCTATAAAAATCAATAAATATTTATGAAAAACGAATATTTTTTCTTATAATAATACACATATTGATCTTACATTGTATTAACATGTTTATTTTCTACTAAAATAAATTAATATATGTAAAAAAATAACATTTGTTCTTATAGTAGTACACATTTGACCTTATAGTAGCATAAATTTACTCATACAGTATAGCGAAAATCCTGAAATTTGAAAATTGCCCAAATCCGACCCGACCCATTCAAGATCCGCAAATTTTGTTACTTTGACCCTATTGACCCGCGAATTTTCAAAATTTTCCTTTTTTAGCATATATTGCACCCGTGCAATAATGCACGGGAGACCTACTCAATAAATAAATAGACAGTATAATACATATACTTTAGTATTTTATAATAATAGTCTATGTAAAATCTATAACCTATGGTGATTGAAACTCTCATGTGTCACACTTTTGGCATAACTCTTGAGTAATAGTTGCAACCCTTTAGTGCAACTCTTGGATATCTATATATACTCAAGATATGTGGAGTTCATTAATCATTGAAATAGTAGATTCAATTAATAGTTGAAGATTAAGAATTAGAGTTTCTCAATATAGTGAAAAATCGAGTCTCTCTATAGTCTTTTATTTTATTAAAACACTTGTGATTTCTGCTTCTGAAATTCGTTAGAGTGTAACTATCGAATTTTCGTGAAATAGATTTTGTATCCTGGAAGGTCAATTCCTTGTGAGAACTATTTACACTCGAGTGGGAGGAATTAATACCTTTAAAAATAGCATCGTTTTTTGTGTGTCTAACCTATTATTAACTCAATAACCCACATATATACAACAACTTTAAAGGTATTAAATTTCCTACAATGGAGTTGATGTTGGTGAATGCACATTTATACAATGAAGATATATTTGAGAGAGACTTAACAACAAGATGTTCCTGCTCATATTGTCAGGAAAGTTATCTTAAACTGCAATTAAATTTAGTTATGATATATGCGTAGTCTTTGGCTAGAATACTATTCATGCCAATAAATTTCTGGAAAGCACTAACAATGCTACTTTAATTAATTACCACATTTATGCAGAATGATTTCAAGTCTAATTTGAATGTCTCAATTTTCTAAGAGGCATTTTCACAAACACATTGGGTGCAGCAAACTTAATTACATAAAGTTTTCATGCTCAAAACAAATCCTTGAACAAGCCAATGACGTGAGAAATGTACACAAAATTGCAGATCTCGATGAGATATATTTTCAAATACTTGATGTGCAGGAAACTTGCATAAAATTTTTATGCTCCAAATGAATGATGTCCTGCACCAAAAAGAAAACATTGGAAAATACTTGTATAAAAATACAAGTTAGCAAGGCATTGTGTTGAAAAAAATGTGACAGATTGGCAATATGAATGCAATTAACTCCCATAGCCAGAGTCTCAACCCGGAGATTTTCGGTCTACCTAATTGCAAAAGAAGGGTAATAAATCAAGGACAGTGTAAGATCTGCTTGCCTTTAATATTTTTTGGTTGGCCTCTATCGATATCATCAATTGAATTAATTTAGACAGATAATCTGTGAACTGCCATGGCTCTATCGTGTCCGCGAACGAGGGAGAGAAAATAAATCTTAGTCCCAAAACGGCAAAGAGGCAGTGGGGTTGATAATCGAATCATACGTGAATCGATTGTGTAGCACATTGCCGTGATTCGACACCTGTTCGGGTTTCGGCAATGCCATGCTGATTCGCACGTTATGAACGGGCATGCCGTGTAACTGAAAATTTAATCGGTGCCATATTGGGTGTTGAATCGACGCTTCTCATCTAAATGAAAATATACGAATATACGATGAGTAAATTGGGCCTGTGAAGGCATCTCTCAAGTTAATTGAACTTGGTCAGCCTGATGACCAAAGTATTAATGAGATTTGGCCAAATTGATAAACTTGGGCCTAAATATATTAATTGGGCTGATGCCTAAATAAATTTATTTGATTTGTTTGGGCTACTGCGAATAATTTGAGAAATTATGCTTGACAGCACAAATTATAATTTTGGACTTAGTCTAAAAAAAAAACTTTGACTCGTTTAATTAACTTGATAATTATTCCTGAGTTAAAAGTGGGAGGTTAAGACACTTGTGTTTTTGGATTTGTCCAAATGGGATATTGATTCATTTTAATTATTTGAGAATTATTCTTGAGTTAAAGAGGGAAATTAAGACCCTATTAATAATTGTGCATGAGAGCACAAATTGTGATTTTGGATTTAATCCAAAATATATGTACTCTTATAATTTGTTGAGAAAATATTTAAGAGTTGAAGGTGGCAATGTAGGCTACACTTAAATTAAAAGCAAAATTATGTTGCTTTATCTATAATAAAATTTGGAGGAGTATGTTTAAATAGAGAAAATCATACTTGAGTATCTTCTAGCAAATCAATATGCTAGCAAATTGGAAGATGAATAAAAAAAAAGGCAGTAAGAGATATGGAGCTATTACCGATTTAATATGATGTGTTGATTGAAACCAACTCCATCTTAAGGTACAAGTGGAAAATTGGCACCTTAACATTGAGTTAAAAAGGCAATTCAATATTAAATATCGGCGAAATGGAAATTTGGATACATTTCAAAGTGCATAACCTAGAAATAGTGGGGGTGATACTATTTCGAAAGCTCCTAAATCTGACCTATGCACTTTTATTTACAACAACAAGTAAAGGTTGGATTTTAAATCCTTAATAGACTTATAGCTGTGTGGGATGCGTTGTGGACATTCATGATAAGTCTACATATGCAAGTAGAGAAGTGAGAGGCCGCTTCTTAGGGATTATATCGGTAAGATCCTAGAGTACTTGCGAGACCAGGATAAGCACAAGGCTCGATACAAAATAGGTGCTGCCAAAAACAAAGAAGTAAGAAATCATACACGACGAGAACTTGATTCCATTGGTTTCATATTCAACCATAAGTTAAAGGCTAAGTCCACTTCATGGCTATTCGTTGCGTAAAACAAGTGTGTATTTTATTATTTTACTATATATTATATATGTAAATAAGTGGGGAATTGTTGTATATTTTAGTATTTACATAATATAAAATAGAGTCGAGAGAACTCTTCGCGTAGAGATATCCTTTTAGTAAAAGTCGTAACCATTCGATTTATGACTTTTGAAGAAGAGTTGCAACCTTTAACATAACTCTTGAGTAATAGTTGCAACCTTTCAGTGCAACTCTTGGATATCTATATATACTTAAGATATGTGGAGTTCATTAATCGCTGAAATAGTAGATTCAATTAATAGTTGAAGATTGAGAATTAGAGTTTCTCAATATAGTGAAAAGTCGAGTCTCTCTATATATTATTTTGAGTCTTTTATTTTATTAAAACACTTGTGATTTCTGCTTCTGAAATTCGTTAGAGTGCAACTATCGAATTTCCGTGAAATAGGTTTTGTATCCTGGAAAGTCAATTCCTTGTGAGAACCATTTACACCTGAGTGGGAGGAATTAATACCTTTAAAGATAGCATCGTTTTCGGTGTGCCTAACCTATCATTAACTTCATTACCCACATATATACAACACCATCTCGTGTGAGATACATCTTCAGGACTTTGCAAGAATGGGAGCAATTCAGATAGTCATTGCATATAGTTTTGGCCCACTTGGGCAGCTGGAACTCCAGTGTGTCCCAACTGTTGTCTGTTTGTTACTGCACCCTAAACTACTGTTGACTGTTCAGATGCTGGTGCTCTCTGGGTTGGATGGTTGTTATTCCTCCCATGGGATGTCACACGAGGTTGAGATACTTCATGAGACATTTTATGTAATGTCAGCTGTTTTCCCGTGCATGTGAGCAGGTGGATAAGCGAGCAGATGAGCAGGTGGTGAGCAGCTAGTATAATTTCTTCCTGAGGAGGTGCACAATTAAGCTTCCTTCAAGCGAACAGCTCCAAGGATTTCTTCAGGCGAATAGGTGAGCAGGTCTTACAATTTTTCCAGAATCCAAATTTTTGCAATTTTCATTCCCGTAAGTTGAAGAATCCACCAAACGAAGGTTCGAACCCTCCTTCTAGCGCGAAATTGTTGATGTAATTTTTATAAGCACAATTATGTGGCTATAATAACTTTGATTACACCAACAATAAGCTGAAATAGACGAGCGTGTAAGGTTTTATATGTAAGCAGGTCGTGTATAAGCACGTCGTACAAGCAGCACGTCGTTAAGGGGATAAATATTGCATCCTTTATTCGAATGAATTCGGTTACATTATATAGAAAATACAAGTTGTTGGATCGTCACCAACCTGCTTCATCATAAGTTGCTGGTCAACAGCCTGCTTCGCTATAAGTTGCTGAACAGCTACCTGCTTCATTATAAGCTGCTGACTCGTCACCAGCTTGTCTTACTAACAGCTGGTGACTCGTCACAGCTTTCTTCGATCTCGTTCTTTCTTCGTGCTTGATCAATTCTTTTGGACACGTCAATCCGGGCTTGATTAATTATTTTCTTAAGCACGCACGTCGATTATTTCATCAACAACGAATGGGGAGAATTCATTATTTCTTGTAGTGATCCCCTTGTGGTGGGGTGATTATTCTTCTCTTATTGAGATTGCGATTCTACAATGGCAGATTCAAGTGGTTCATCTTTTACAGTAGCTATGGTTTTGAAAGACGAAATGATAAGTCATGTATCCGAAGGTAGAGAGAATTATTATAATTGATTGTTTTGAGAAATTATTATAAAATCGTCTTTCAAAATAAAAAATAATAATAAACACACAAAATACATATACTTCTGTTAATTATGTAAATTTTAGTATATCCTGTAAATATATACAAAACACTTTCATATAAGAATAATAATTTTGGTGAAATATATTTTGTTTTATCTCTTTTAACATATCTTTCTTTAAATTGGTCTATAAAAGCTGCATTATCTTCAAACAATTAAGTTGGAGAATTTTCATTGTCATGTGACAACTATTAATTTTTTGAATATAATTGGTCATTGATCTTAGTCAAACACATTCTCGACTA
Source organism: Prunella vulgaris (assembly GCA_026898435.1). Lineage (NCBI taxonomy): Eukaryota > Viridiplantae > Streptophyta > Magnoliopsida > Lamiales > Lamiaceae > Prunella > Prunella vulgaris. Next base: position 114,104 of record JAPKLY010000342.1, on the reverse strand, counting down.
GTTCCATGAATTGCTATCATTTCAGCATAATTTAAAAAGGTGATATATTTACAGTACCATCACATATAACTACATATCCAGTTTGAGATCCTGTTTGTATAGGTAAGATAAATACACAGCACCAACATAATCAAACAATTCAGGACAAGATTTATTTGAGTAAAACAGACCAATATCAATTGTTCCTTGGTGATAGCAAAAAACATGTTTTATACCACTCCAATATCATCATGTAGGAGATGAACTAAATATTTCTAGTATATTTATTGTGAATTCGAGTAAAATATTGGGAAAACTATAAAATGGTTCACAAAATTGACACTAGTTACAAATTGATTTTGTGCAGAAAAAAAATTTACTTCTGTGCAAATATTATGAACAATTTTATAAATATAACACCTTTTTGAACCAATATACAAACACCCCTAAAATATTTACAAACTAAATTCAATTCATTTGGTTGAGTAAAATATTCAAATTCAAATACTTATTAATGAACATTTCTAAATACTTAACAAAATTTTACCATATAAAATTCATAAAAAATTTAAATTTTTTATATTTCAAATCACTATATCTATATGTAAATGGAATCTTAATTCCAAATGGATATATTAGCATTGGAAATTAAATAGGAAAATAATAGTTGAAGTAATGTTAGTTCCAATTTTAGGCCGTGAAGTGAGAGTGCAACTACCCGACGTAGCTTAAATTACAAACACGATCCTTCCTCTTCTCTCTCTTTCTCTCTCTCTCTCTCGATCGATCTGAAACCTCCGATTGTTTGCTTTGATTCATCAATGGCGGAAGCTGCTAATGGATTCTATGCAATTCGTACAGTTTTCCTCTTTTCAGCAATCTGCATTTTGCTCTTCACCCAAAATGCCATATGCTTCTATCTCCCTGGCGTTGCTCCCGAAGATTTCCAGAAGGTCCTATAATTTTCTGTATATCCATTTTCCATTCCTTTTTTCGTTAGGTCATTAGTGCGCAACCTTATCCTGTGTAAAATGCTCTTCTGTTATTGAGTTTCGTGATCTGGTCCTCGCTGAAAGATCTGATCTTAAATGCGGTTATTAATATCCGAATTTGATCACACAAATATACTGATTGGTGCGCGTGTGATGCTTCTGATACTGTTGGGAAAAATTAATTATCTCTTGTTTAAATATCTGGTATCACCAAGCTATATGATGGAGCTTGGTTTGAAAAGTAGCTTTTATGATTATGGAAATGTTTCTACACAAGGCAATGTGAATTGTATGAAATATTGCATGGTTGCCAAACTGTTGGTTTGCAGTGAAGTATGAGAATGTATGTTGGACTTATAGGAGGAGATGTATGAGTTGTTAGGAGTGAACTATCTTACATTCTATTTGATTTATATATATGGTTAAAAGATTTAAAGTAGCTCGAATTTCGTGGTTTTATGGTAATGAAGTTGGACGGAGCTAAGAATTTATTCTCTGGATCATGAAAATATGTAGAGAACTGTAGACAACGTTTTCATGGTTACTATTCATTATGATAGTATAATTTGCTGGCCCGTGTTCTCTTTTATTTGCTATCATCTGATGGAAAAGATGGTGTTATGAGTCCATTCCATTGAGCAATATAGCTCTTGAATGCAGAGGATAGTAGACTTTCGAGAGGAGCAAGGAGCTAATGATTAAAGTATTAAGACGGGGAATTTACGATGACTGCTACATGGCATGGGGCTCATATGTTCCTGTAGAGAATGACAACTAAGCTCCATTAGTAGCTTTTCTGTTTCTCTTAATCCTTGCATGAACCCGACTTCATTCATGTGTCTACCTTAGTTTTAAGTTTTTGCTCATATTGTATATAATATATGCTAATATGTATCCATGCGTATATGGATGAAATGAAAGCATTGAGCAATAAACCAGTTACTGCTTCAAGTCTGTTTTTGCTTAATATAAGTGCTTTATTTTTTTTCCTTTCTGGAAAGCAATCTTGAACTTTCGTGTTCCTTCTTAAACATTTACATATGACACCCTGCTTTGGATGCGTTACATTTTTTTTTCCCTTAAATTTCTTGCAGGGGGATCCTCTGAATGTGAAAGTGAATAAATTGACTTCTATAAAGACTCAGCTTCCATACTCGTACTATACAATCCCTTTTTGTCGCCCAAAGTCTATAATTGACAGCAGAGAAAATCTTGGAGAAGTACTTCGTGGTGATCGCATTGAGAACTCCCCTTATGTTGTAAGTGTCATTTGATTTTATGATTTATTCCCTACTTGGCCTTCCCTCAGTCATTGACTTTCTCTTGTTGTATGGTTCTGTTGCAGTTTAAAATGAGGGAACCACAGATGTGCAATGTTGTCTGTCGACTTACACTTGATTCCAAAACTGCAAACGAATTTAAGGAAAAAATTGAAGATGAATACCGAGTGAACATGTATGTATATGTGCTGCAATGGACAAAAACAAGTTTCTTGAATAATGTTAGAGATACTTTGAAGTAATTGCTTACTCAATAATTAATATTATCCGTATTTCCAGGATCTTAGATAACCTTCCTTTAGTTGTTCCCATTCCAAGAGCAGAAGGAGAAGGTCCTCCTATATACCAGCTAGGTTTTCATGTGGGGTTGAAAGGGCAATATGCAGGTGTAAGTGAATTAATTATATCACAACTTATGCCGAGCAATTTCTTCATAAGATCTCTCTTTTACTCTCATTTATGTACTACACAGAGCAAGGTACAAAAATACTTTCTCCACAACCACTTGAGCTTCATGGTCTACTTCCACAAGGACGAGGAAACCAATTCAGCAAGGATTGTAGGCTTTGAAGTAACACCATATAGGTGGGTTCTTGAGATCATGCTCTCTGTTTATCGCTTCAAGAGGAGATATTGTTTTACGTGACCCGTTTCTCGTTTTATATTTCCTTCTTTAGTGTCAAGCATGAATATGAAGCAAAATGGAGTGAAAATACACGGCTAAGTACGTGTGATCCGCATGCCAAGCGATTAGTAACATCTTCAAATTCACCCCTAGAGGTTGAAGATAAACAAGAAGTCATATTCACTTATGATGTTGAATTCCAGGTAATCAGTCTGCCGAAGTATTTTTTTCCACCTTAGAGGTCAACATTAATTATTGATCAAATAATGTTGTATCGTCTAGTCTTTGTAACTCAACATCTCTGATGCAGGAAAGTGAGGTGAAGTGGGCATCAAGATGGGACACTTATCTTCTAATGACCGACGATCAAATCCATTGGTTCTCCATAGTAAACTCTCTGATGATAGTTCTCTTCCTCTCGGGCATGGTCGCTATGATAATGCTTCGAACACTTTATCGAGACATTGCCAGGTATAATGAACTCGAGAGCCAGGAAGAAGCCCAGGAAGAAACAGGATGGAAATTGGTCCATGCTGATGTATTCAGGCCCCCAAGCAACTCCGATTTGCTCTGCGTCTATGTTGGAACTGGCGTGCAGTTTCTGGGAATGGTGATCGTCACTATGATCTTTGCTGTTCTGGGATTCCTCTCCCCTTCGAACCGGGGTGGGCTCATGACAGCCATGCTGTTACTCTGGGCATTCATGGGTGCTTTCGCCGGATATTCTTCTGTTCGTATTTACAAGATGTTCAAAGGAACGGAGTGGAAGAAAATCGCCCTCCAGACCTCATTCGTCTTCCCAGCTGCAGTTTTCGTCATCTTCTTCATACTCAACGCCCTCATTTGGGGCCAGAAATCGTCCGGGGCAGTCCCGTTTGGGACGATGTTCGCTCTGGTGTTCCTCTGGTTCGGAATTTCAGTCCCGCTCGTGTTTCTTGGGAGCTTCGTGGGATTCAAGAAGCCAGCAATGGAGGACCCCGTGAAGACTAACAAAATACCGAGGCAAATCCCGGAGCAGGCTTGGTACATGAATCCGCTCTTCTCGATACTGATCGGAGGGATACTTCCGTTCGGGGCAGTTTTCATCGAGCTCTTCTTCATCCTGACGTCCATATGGCTGAACCAATTCTACTACATCTTCGGATTCCTGTTCATTGTATTTATGATCCTTCTGGTGACGTGCGCGGAGATCACGGTGGTGCTGTGCTACTTTCAGCTGTGCAGTGAGGACTACTTGTGGTGGTGGAGGTCGTATCTGACGTCGGGGTCGTCGGCATTGTACCTGTTCCTTTACGCGACGTTCTACTTCTTCACGAAGCTGGACATCACGAAGCCCGTGTCGGGTGCATTGTACTTCAGTTACATGTTGATCGCTTCGTATGGCTTCTTTGTGATAACGGGCACTATCGGCTTCTATGCTTGCTTCTTTTTTACAAGGCTCATCTATTCCTCTGTCAAGATTGATTAATTCATTCATTGGTGGATGATACATATATATACACATTTTTGAATCAATGTATGATTTTGTGAACCATGCATGATTAACCATTTTTTTAATATTAATTGATCCTAGACAGAGTTGTTTTTATTGGATGCTGTAAATTGCTCAAGAGATGGCCCTCTCTCTAGTCTAGTGTATATATTTTCACACAAACACTCTCAACATTTAAATTTAGCCCCTACTAGTCTTTCAGATTGGTCAACATACGCTTTCTGATTATCCAAAACATAAATAACCAATATGCAAATATCCTGTTGTTAAAAGAAAGAACATTAAACATTCAGCCAGTAATAAAAAGCCTTTTCATTTATTTAAAAAAAAAAAAGTCGTAAAAATACAACAACGATGACAACATTTGCACCACAAGTCGGGCCGGGCTCATTTGGGGCGGCGCGTGTCGTCAACGCGGTCGGCCTTATTGTTCCTGTTGTACATGTACCACACCCCACCCACGACGGCGATCCCGGCCGCCGCCATGGCGTACGGGTTGTACGGCATGCTCCGCCGTGGATTGACGCCGCCACCCATAGTCTTGTGCGTGTCTGTCATTTTTTTGAGTGTTGTGTTTGGAAGTTTAGAGAGGGAATGTATGAAATAGAAAATAGAGGGGACGCTGGAGTTTGCCACGTTTAGTAATGCTCCACACGTGTCCAAGCCTCTCCACCCACGTGTTAATTTGGATGATCATCGCCAATTTTGTTGATTTATTTTTTTCTCAAAAGATAAATTCCACCTTGAGGGTAAATTTATTTAAATAAAGACTTTTTGGAAATTAATTATCAAAATAGAGGTGGCGATCACTTTAAATCTGATTCTTGCTGGGAGTCTTTGGTAGTCGCGCTGCAGTTGGCTCACCAAGTATCGATGGGAGGGGACAGAGGTGACAAATATTGAGTGGAGTTGGAACGGAATTCTGACCTAAGAAAGAGGGACAACAATATGTACCAATCTAAAGTTGATTAAAAATATTCTTGCCAATCCCATATTATTATATCAAAAATAAGGCAAATTTATTAATGTAGATGTTTTTTCGAAATATATAATCAAAATAGGGAGAATTTTATTGGGTTTGGCAATTTAAAGCCTACGGTATTCTTACTATTTACTGTGAGTTGGTGTTGGTTTAAGGAGAACTCCAGTCACCTTTTCCATCTTCACATGTCTTGACAGAGATATGAAAAAAAATAGTAACAAGGAAGGCATTATATATAATATATATATATAGAGAGAGAGAGGGAGGGGGGGGGGGGAGTATACCATAATTTCTATGAATCGTGTTCCAAAGCTTCAATCATTTAAGAAGAGTAGTAGAATATTTCAATTTTTTTATTGTCTTTTTGGTGAAGGTTGGGCCGATGATTTTTTCATTGTTGTTGCTGAAGATATTTTGGTTGAAAAAAATGAAATGAAAACGGTAATTTAATTTAAATATATAAATTAATGAAATTATTTTAATGGGAAAGATGGGTTGTTATGTCACGTAAGTACATAAGTGCAGTTAATGATTTTTTTTAGAAAGAATTGGTCTAGCATAGTATAATTTGAATTTTGATATATAAAATCAGTTTTCAAAATTTTGAAAATCAAAATTTAAAAATTACTTAAAATAAAAAAGATAAATCAATATAGATAAATATAGTATTATTTTTAAATTTAATAATTTGATATAATTTAAATATTATCAATAAATTAAATTTAGTATTAGTTTTTAAATTTAAAAATAATATTGATAAATTATTAATTTATAAATTTGATATATTTAAATTTTGGTTAAATTATACTAAATTTTTATAATTTAACCAAAATATAAATATAATATATTTTAAGAAAAATTATACTATACCTTAATCAAAATTATACTAAAATCCATTTAAATTTTAAATTTGATATAATTATATAATTTAATATATGATTTAATATATAATATAATTAAATTATTAAAATAAATTTTATATATAATATATAACTTAAATTATTACAATAAAATTTAGGGTCGGTTACATATAGAGCCCTTTGTTAAGTGTAATATACATGTAGAGGCACCTATGTTACATACATAACAAGTAGGAGCAAAAATAGGCTTTTTATTTAAAACATAGGCTCATTTCTTATTGATGGGACAAGACGTAAAAAACAAATAGTAGCCAAAAAAAAGGTACTGACAAAAAATATGTGTAAATGTTCACACAGCTTGCTTGATTAGACGGTTTCTACAGTAAAGAATGGAAAAAGGGGGGAAACAATAACAATTAGCACACAGATTAATCAACAAAAATCCACTTCATTTCGTTGGGTGAGAGGGTTGGTACACAATTAGGAGGAAGACGGAAAGCAAACTAGGTATGTGTGCATAAAATGTTGGTAGAATCTAAGGGGAACCTATGAGTATGAAGTCTAAGGGGAACCTATGAGTACGAATCAAAAGCTAGAGTTTATATTTTTTTGAGTATCTTACGAACATATGTGTCGACCTTGCGCAGAAATCGCCTAGAGGTGTAAAATGCAGAAAAGAAGAGGGACTGGGATGCGATTGGACGACAGAGACAATGGTGTGTTGGAAGACATGAGGGGAAAGCGACCCAGAATCAGAGGTAATGTTTGTTTTGTTTTTTTGTTCTCATTTGCTCTGACTAAACATAGTAAAGTAAGTTTTGGTGTTTGGTGAGCACACGATAATGTCGGGTTTTGTTTTTTGTGGGTGGTGGTTGGTGAGCGTACGATGATGTCGGGGTTTGGGTGGCGTATTATTTTGTGGGTGGGGACCATGTTTGAAGGAGTGGATTATTTTTTGGACGAGGTGGGTGAGTTGTGTACCGTCGTCATGAAGATGTACCGTAGTTATAGAAGTGTACCATTGCTGTGCCCTGATTAGGATCAGGGATGTGTGCGTTGAATGTGGTTCGAGGTTTAATCTAAAGTGAGATTAGCCGTAGAATATGCCTAGACTACTGAACAAACTGATATTTATTAATTGGATGATGTCATTAAACTGTATAATCTCTAAATAATGTTTAACAAGTATATTATTTAGACTAAATATCAAACAAGTGATTGAAACCAAACACGGAATGTTGCATAGCAGAAAGTGTTTGCAATCCATGGTGAAAGTTTTGGTTTTAGCTTGCTAGATCTGATATAGCATTGATATGTCTGAAGAGTTACCCGAAACACCAGGAACGCAACAAATTGGATACGCTTTGTTATGAACGAAGGTATTAATAAATGATATTGGTGGTCTATGTTAATATGCTTTGTGTAGTGCCTAAAAGACTATGAATGATAACGCGTTGAACGCGTGAGTGGTTATTTATGATCATAAATATATAGGTTGATTCTAAAATAAGCGTATCCGAATCAGTAAAGTAGAATTTAATTATTGAATGATTTCATTCACAGGCAGAATGCACACTACTAATCAGTATTCAACCCCAAATGCAGGTAATTGTGTTCTGGGTATTTGTGTTTATGTAGGTTTCAATATTTAAGATAAGTGCAGTTTGTAACACATTAGTGAAGTAGATTCGCAAGACCAAGGTAACCGGAGGGATCGTGGCGGGGCGCGTAGAAACGATGCTTATAAAACTGCTTCTGTTCGAGGTAAGGAAATATATGTGATAGATGTTATGACGAATTATACTTTGGATATTTTGGTGTATCACAATCCGTCATTGGTAATGCAAAATTTTCAGAGAGTGTGCAAGGTACAGGTAGGGGAATACTGGAGAATATATTGGGCGCGTCGACGACGGAATCAAGTGACTCGGAGAGAGGCCCGAAGAATCCATTTGGTATGCACTACTCTCAACTGATAAGAATTAAATTTTATAGATTAGGAATAGTGTAATTACAGACTGATGTGGAAATGAATAAATTTGTTAAATTGGTGTAGGGCGCAAAGCCAAGGATGATGGGCAGAATTGTTTTAGAAGTAATTTGGTAACAACTATGAAGGAAATACAGGCTTTGTGATTCACAGATATGCAACTGAGGGAAATTAGAAAGACCCCGTTCTGGCTGTTATTTGAAGCGACACGTACAGCTGACTATGAGGTATGGAGGGTTATGTGGCACAAAAATGAGGTGGATATCAAGAATATCATGAGCACATTTGACCAACCCTCTAGAGAGTTCATGTTCGGAGATGAAAGGTTGACCCTTACAACACAGGATGTACAGCTCATTTTCGGAGTCATGTGTGGTTCAGTGCATTTGGGAAAACAACCTTCGGGCTTGGAATCTCCCAGCAGTTATCGTTCATAGGGTTGCAGATGAAGAAGCGATTCTCAACTGTGCAGTTGAGAACAAACCCATTACAACTTGCTAGTGTGTACCACATAGGGTCGCCATCCAGTAGAGAGCGCCGGTTTTCTTCTTCGCCTGGGTTGGGAGGCTCGTATCCAAGAGGGTAAAAAACTACTTGTGACTGTAGTATAAAGCCGACTCGATTTTGTGCATTCATGGGCTGGAGATGCTTAACGCCGGAGAAATACATGTTCGAAATTGTTGTGAGCCACACAATGTTGACCCTTTTCATTTGCATCAGGTTCTTAACGGGAACACGAGAGAGTATTTCCTCCATAATTTCAGCGGGGAAAACGGTACCACCGAGTTCTGTCGATGGTGGGACGTCAACTCTCTTAGACATTGTCTTGAGGGATAGGGCTTAATATTTTAGAAAATGAATTTTGATTTGATATCAGGGAGAAGGAAGGTGATTGATCTTAGGGAGGAAGAATGTCTATGGAGGAAATAATCTGAGAATATATGTAGAGTGTAAACTTGTAATGAAATGATGGTTGAGCTGGCGGATATGACGTTTCTAAAAAATCGAGGTGGCTTTTGGGAGGATGTAGAAGACGAAGGCGGGAATGGTGAATGGCTGTGTTAGATGGAATTTAACCTGAGAGGTGTGAGATAACTTATTTACACATGGCAACGAATGAGAGGGTGTGCAATTGTGTAGAGGCGGAATAGAGGGGTGCTATTTTTGGTTTAACACAAAGACCTAGGAATGGGTTAAATCGGGAGTAATGATTAGCAAAGAAAATTGGGCTACAAGAATTAAATGCTACATGACAGTTGGGTTTGGGCAAAAAGACGGAAAACCCCTTCAGAATAACAATTTTGTGATTATAATGACTGAATTACCCATAAGACTTGCTATGTCTAATTCGAGAACCAATCATATTTATAAGGGCAACTTTATAATTCACATTAAAAATAATGGATGGCACTTTTATTGAAAAGGCAATGTCAGTAGGATAATGATAACTGAGATAGCTAATATACTTGGAAGTTGGATTTCAGTTATAAAACAATTAGGAAAATAATAGGGAAATAATCTTTGTTAGTTATAAGAAATAGAAATACATGAAAGGCAATAAATTTTGGTTTGAAATGGAAAAATACGAGAAAAGATTGAGAAATGTAAATCAATATAGTTAGTGTGACAATCTAATAAAAACATTTGAAGGGACAATCTAATAAAACACAAAGGAAATTGGGTGAGGAGGTGAAAAAAAAATCAATATATTAAGAGGAAATGAAGAATGTAAATATTTGAACAAAAATTTGTCGTGAAAAATAGTCAGAGTGGTGTACGATGGGGGACAGTTTAATGTATTGTCTTGGGACGAGTGATATGGTAGGAGTCAATAATGTATAGTAGTATGTGTGATTTGGCCTCGCAAGAAGTAAAATACGTGAAAGGCAAAATTATTGTAGTGGGACGAAAATATGTGAAAACTAAAATGTGAAAAGATGGGGAGATGTCCTAAATTTAAAATAGTTAGTGTGTCAAGAATGTAAAATTAATTATTTGAAATTACAAATAATGTGTTGGTCCCAAATCTAATAAAACGCAAGTGAAATTTCGTGAGAAGGCACAAGGGGACATGATGGCAGTATGTGTGATTTGACCTTACATGAATATTTATAGGAAATGTAGAATATAGAGGGAACAAAAAATTGTCCTGAAAAATAGACAAAGGTTGTACGAAGTGGGACGTGTAATATGGTAGGACTCTCAAGCGCTAAGTAGGGGAGCTATTTCATACCATAAATAGGGTGAGCATTTAGATAGGATATAGATATAGATATATAAATTTTTTGGGGAAATAATAGGAAAATAAGGTAAAATATTCTTAGATATGGTGTGAAAAGCAAATAATATTTGGTGTGATGAAAATATGTGGAAAAATACGTGTGTGACAAACTAAGTTAAAAATAATAATTTTAAAATACAAATTTTAAAAAACACATTTAAATTTGGTAAAAAGGTGCACCAAAAAATATAGTCTTATTGTGGGACGAGGGGACATGTAAAGCATCTAGTTAACAATATGTAAAAAAATAACCTAGAGTTAAAAATTGTGGAAAATTCAACTCAAGAATAAGTTAAAATATTCTTAGATATTATGGGACCCATGTAATTGGAAGATGGGTAACGCATAAAGGCCTATGGGAAAATAAGGAGGTAAGTGGATCTCCGAGTGTGGGTATTTGATACTCCCTAGAATGTACCAACTATTATTCTTGTATACCAATACATATTGTAGTGTACCATTGTGCATTGACGCGGCAATGAACCTTAAAAAAATGACCGTTGAGCCTACTCTGACAACTATACCGTTGGGTTAATTAATAAATTGTTTTTTAAAATAGAAGCAGTTAGATGGGACAACAGAGGGCTATATATATGTGTGTGTGTGTATGGGGTGGAACTCCATATTTGTAAGATTTTAGCAAACGAGTGATTGTATATTCTTGGGAGTGAGGGGGAAACAAAATGTCCAGGAGTAGCATACAAACGAGTTCTGGGTTGTACCAAAGGTACAAGAAGGCAGTTTGCAGGAGATGCGGCGGACGAACAACAATACGCATCAGCGAGACTCCAACAAACCCCGGGCGACTATACAACAACTGTGACGAACACGGGTTTTCACATTGGTGCATTCCGTGCCATAAGGAAAACATTGGAGAACACGAGTTCACATCGCCGAGGACTGGAAACTGCTTGGATGAGGGGGGGCGAGCGCCGGCCGAAGGGAATGTTTATGTCATTCGTTTGGTACGCTAGTGTGCGCTAATGTAATAACGGTCTTAGTGATGTGGTTGATTGTTGAACTACTGAGGCGTTTGTAGTTTCAATGTTCTAAAAAACATGGGTCATCTTTTTAGAGTGCATGATTAAATGCTGAATTGTATGGGAAGGTAATTATATTAAATTTTTAAATGTAGCCCTACATGTAGGATGTCACAGTATCAGTCAACTTTTATGTATTTTGTTATAGTCATATATATATGTATCAAAGAGGGGGTTGATTTCTGAAATGCATTTCATTGGTTAGGGAACAAATGAGTTTCAAGTGAATGTTTGTAGGAAATACACATGGTGATATAACCGAAGACAAACTTTCAAATCACAAATAAAACAGGGGAACTATGCTACCAAGCACACTTAATTCTTGATCAAGAACATGTGCAAAAAAAGGAAAACACATTATATATTATTATTCTAAATAAAAACATCTTAGTACAGAGTCTGGCAAATAACAACAAATCCAATGAATTTGTCACCCTACTGCAAATGTGTAGGACGTTTTAACACCCTAGAGAACTCTCCATAAGACCTGACCCTCAATTTCTTCAGCCGACCGGGGGGATTCTTTAGTATAGGGGGAAGCAACATATTGCTGTCGATGAGATGCAGCAGCTCGAACTTCTCTGTTTGTGGAATTGGTTGTATAAAATGCATATAGCATAGTTGGTAACAAGAGGCCATGTAATGACTGTCCACATAAAGTTCAAGGGATAAACCACCCTGGGAAATGGCAGCTGCCGCGTGGACACAAGGAAATCCATTGGTTTGCCACTGAGAACAAGAGCATGTTCGTTGCTGAACATTAACAACAACAGATGGTGAGTTTTTCACTTCGTAAATACAATCATCACGCTGTGCAACAGTCCATGAACGAGACTCATAACATAGACCAACCCAGAGAGCGTGTTTTGTAGGATATGGTGTTGACCAAAGCGAATATTTAGTGCTCCGATCAAGTTGCCACATGCTAATGCCTGGAATTGATGTAAAGAGAAAATATGAGATGCGTACCATATGTAAAGCACAAATAACAGGAAAAAAGGACAAATACTGATGTTTGATCTTAGTTGAATACCTCCACGAATATGATCAATCATTTGTGTGATTGGTAGACTACGCGCCTCCTTCAACCAAGCGTTAAAAGACTCCGCTGCGTTGGAAGTCATCTTACCATATCTAATTATGTTTGGTTCATGGGCAACAACCCATTTGTTATAAGGTAACTGAGATAACCATAGCTCTGCTGCACGACCTCCGGCTTGTTTGAAAATTTCAATCTTCTCATCAAAAACACGTATATTGGGTGCATGCGCGCACTCCCTAAACAGGTCAGCTAGCTTGTACCTTACGTTCTTGCGTAAACCACCACCAAATCTACCCCTCAGGTTACACAGAAGGTGGAAAAGGCAAAAATAATGTTTCAGAGAGCTAAACACAATAGGGAACGCAGACATCAAACCACAATTACGGTCTGAAACATATATTATTTTCTTATCATGTAAGCAACGATCACGAATTTTAGTCAAGAACCAGATCCAATTGGCGGTATTTTCAGAGGAGACTACTGCAAATGCAATAGGATACAAGCCTGTGGTGTAGTCAACAGCATGATTAGAAGAAATATACGTCAACAAATAAAGTGTGCCAAAATACAATGTGAACGAAAAAATTGAATGTATCAAAAACTAGCACGAAGGTTGTAGATATGATCGACCAAAAGGATGAACATAGATTACCGTTATCACCATCTTTCGCGGTTGCAGTAAGTAGAGTTTCCTTTGCACGACTGTATAGGAATGTACCATCGAGGAATAACAATGGCCTGCAGTGTTTGAATCCATCGAGGCAAGACCTGAATGCCACAAACACACGCTGGAAGCGATGTGTAGAAGGATCTGATTCCAAGTGAAAAACAGTCCCTGCAGACGTGTTACGGTGGTGTAGAAATATTAGTGCAGTTGAACCATATAATTGTGGGCAGGTTTAAAAAACATAACATAAACAGAAATGAGATAATACATCATGATTACCAGGATTTGTGCGGACTGCTGCAACGGAAAACCATCGGAGATCATTGTATGATTGTTGGTATTTACCGAATAAGCTGTCCTTTGCCTCCTCCGCTGAACGCCAGCCTTTGTAATAAGGGATATCAATGCCATAATTATTCTTCATGATCTGTACCACCCTACTGCCACTTATATTTTGATTAGTCCTTAACTCATTTAATACCAAATCACCAATGACCTTAGGACTAAAATGACTTTTAACTCTAGAAGCAGCCTTACCGAGGCATCTATGATGGAAATGGCCTTTGTAAATCTCAAACCACATACATACCTTCACACATCTAGCTTTGATATACCAATCACAATTACACTAAAGCTTACCAAGGCATTCTACATGAATGTATTCCGGACGATTTTTTACAAACCTATAACTAAAACCAAGCAGGGTTGCATGCTTAGTTAACGTAGACCTAAATCCTACGGCACCTTTCTTAAAGACCATACCAATGCCACCATCAAAAAGTTCATCCCACCCGTCTGATAGAAGGGGATCCCTTTCGGTGTGGGGACATATATCATATGTGGGCACTGACCCCTCTGTAACAATGTTCGAAGTATCGTGTGTAAGATTGGATTTCTTGGAAACTTTATAAGGCAGAACAAACTGTTTCAACACACGCTTTGCAACACCTTCAATAGAAACACTAACAAAAATGTCCTTAACGTTATGGCTAACACAAGAATCAACTAAGAACCCAGAAAGTCCACTATCATCCATAACAGAATTACTATTACTTGAACGAGATTTTGGTTTGGCAGAAGGTTCATCTGGAAGTACTGTTACAGATATTATCTTCTGAGAAAGGGCATGACATATAGAAAACATATTTTCCATATCAACTTCAGATTCAAGGACACAATTACTCACGGAACCAACTGAATATCTAAGTTTCAACATACCTGGGTCTACATCGGGCCACGTCTCCACAATTTCGTTTGCAAGATCAGCAACTGATGGCGTACGAGAAACCTTCAATGCTCTGCATTCAGAATTGTGCGACACCATTAATATAACATCCATCTGAATGAAACCTAGCGTAATTGGATATAGTGCGGGAATTGTGATGGGATAATATATGATACACATACGAGGTTGAAGTAATTTAAACATTTGAAATTCAAACAATTGATAAAAGCAGAAATCCGATGTGGAGGAAAACCTAGGATTATAGTCTGAAACCTACACAATGAAAGAGGGATTACAGCTAATATTTAGATACATTGGATGGGATGTCAGGTAAGAAAAGCCCATGGCATTGAAGTGATTAAATGAGGAGCTGAAGGGCATATATATGTAAAAATGGCCTTGGTTGGTATTTGGAAAAAGCAACGGTCATATATGCAATTGGTTAGGGAAAAAAGACTATAGATGTAATAATTCCTAAAATTTAATATATTAAATTATAATATGTTAAATTAAATTAATATAATTTAATATATAATATATTACAATAAATTTAATATATTAAATTTATTGTAGTAATTTAATATATTTAATAGATTATAATTTAATATAGTTAATATATAATTGTAGTAATTTAATATATAATATATAATTTAAATTATTATAATAAATTTAATGTATCATTTTAAATTTAATTAAATTAAATAATATCAAATTATAATTTAAAATAATACTAAGTTTGATATAATTTATCAATAATATTATTATCAATATTGTAATAATTTAATTTAATAATTTAAATATGGTATTACTTTTAAATAACTTTACAAAATCAGTTTTCAAAATTTGATAAAAATTATTTTCAATAATTTAATAATTTCATTTAAAATTTAAATCTATGTGTAATATAAATAAGTATAGATAAATATAGTATTTTGGTTAAAAAATTCATTTCAAAGAGATAAGAACATGTTTGTGGTTTCTGTATTTTAGGGAATATATACAAAACTTAGGTGATTATCTTTTTTATTTTAAGTAATTTTTAAAATTTTGATTTTCAAATTTTTGATAATTGATTTTATATATCAAAATTCAAATTATACTCTGCTAGACAAATTCTTACTATAAAAACCATAAATGTACTACGTGACATAACAACTCATCTTCCCCACTAAAATGATTTCATTAATTTATAAATTTAAATTAAATTAAATTACAATACTCATTTCATTTTTCTCAATCAAAATATCTTCAACAGCAACAATGACAAAAAGAAAAAAAAAACGGTTCAGCCCTCACCAAAAACACCCAATTTTTTTTTTGAAATACTCTACTACTCTTCTCCAGTGATTGGAGCTTTGGAACTCGATTCATAGAAATTATGGTATACTCTCTCTATATAATATATATATCTATATATATAAAATGTCTTCCTTGTTACTATTTCCTTCTTTTTTTTCATATCTCTGTCAAGACATGTGAAGATGGAAAAGGTGACTGGAGTTCTCCTGAAACCGACACCAACTCACCAGTAAATCCAATAAAATTCTCCCTATTTTGATTATATATTTTGAAAAAACATCTATATTAATAAATTTGCCTTATTTTTTATATAATAATATGGGATTGGTAAGAATATTTTTAATCAACTTTAGATTAGCACATTAATTGTTGTCTATCTTCCTTACGCCAGAATTCCGTCCCAACTCCACTCAATATTTGTCACCTCTGTCCCCTCCAGTCGGTACTTGGTGAGCTGACTGCAGCGCGACTACCAAAGAATCAAATTTAAAGTCATCGCCGCCACCTTACCAGTCGGTACTCAGAGTACCGACTGATTTTATTTTCATAAACCCCAATTTTTTTCCTCTATTTTGATAATTGATTTTCAAAAGGTCTTTATTTAAATAAATTTACCCACCTCGAGTCTCTCCTATCAATTTAGTGCTAAATAGTTAAACTTATTTATAATAAAAAATCAAAATTATTTATATAAAAAAATGTGAATTAATTATAGGAAAAATACACATTTTTGTTATATAAGTTTCGTTGACTTTGATTTTCGTCCTCTTAAGTTTTGAATTTTTGTTTTCGTCCATTAACTTATAAAAAATTATGGTTTTCATCCTCTTAAGTTTTGAATTTTTATTTTCGTCCTTTAACTTACCAAAAATTATGGTTTTCGTCCTCCAACTGCCTATAACTAGTCACACGTAGATCAATTTTTTCTATTTTTTTAAGCGAAACACTGATGTGGGGGTATTTAGAGGGAATTATGTCTTGATGGATAAAATACAGGATTAACCGTAAATTCTCTCCCAAATCAAAACCCTAGTCGATCAAATATATGCATGGGTGCTTGAGAGAATTAGGGTAAAAAGGAACAAAGATCCCCAAATCAAAACATCCAAAAGCCTAAATTCTTTTGAGTGCATACTCACAGTACAAAAGGAGAGGGATGTCTTCAAGAAATTCGTATGAATCAACGAGTTTCGAGCGCAATATTAACTGTCATTATGGTTTGGTTGAACGGTTTGTACATCATATTCAAAAATGAATCCGGACAGAAGATTCTATGGATGTAAGTATTGAACAGTATTTGGGAAAGAATTTACGGTTAAAAGTGTATTTTGTCAAGATCTAATTCCCTCCAAATACCCTTACATTAGTATTTTGTTTAAAAAAAGACAGAAAAAATGGATCCACGTGTGTATTACCGATTGTATGACTGGTTATAGACGGTTGGAGGACGAAAATCATAACTTTTGGTAAGTTAAAGGACGAAAACAAAAATTCAAAACTTAAGAGGATGAAAACCATTGGTAAGTTAAAGGACAAAAATAAAAATTCAAAACTTAAGAGGACAAAAAATCAAAGTCAACGAAACTTATAGGACAAAAATGTGTATTTTTCCTTAATTATATCGATAACAATAATATAATTTTTTTAGTATAATAAATTTGTATTTTTCTGGTATAATGAGCATAATCTCAATTGTTGATGAATATATTTTTCTCTAAAATTTATTTTGTCGATGTGTTAGTTAATTACTGAAGGTTATTCTAAAATAATATGGATATTGCAAAAGGTATTTTATTTTTATTTTAGAAGTAGAAAGTATGTGAAACATTTAAGAAAAGTATAATTGCGAGAGTATAAAATAAAGAGATGAATAAGAAAATATTTAAAAGGTTTTTTATAAAAAGATGGAGAATGCATTTAAAACTTTACAAGAAAGTACGTTTAAAAATAAAGTCTCTTGTATATTTAGTTTACGATGCACTCACTTGATTAGTTGATATTGCTTACACTAAAAAAATATGATTAGTGATTAGGGTCATAATTGTATATTTTTGCATCTATTTCTACATGGTTTTGATGTGCTTATGTTCATATTTGATCCTAAAATGTTATACTTTGTGTATTTAACTCTTTTTGGCTAGAAAGTTGTGTTTTGTAGTGAAAACAAGCAAAGATCGGCAAGAGATGAGCAAGTTCGTAAAAGTCCAGAAATTGTGAGTTGATCCAATGGAGGAAAATGATATACCATGTCGAAGGGTCGAAGAGAGGGTCGCAACGGAAAAAGAATCGAGTCAATCAGAGCTCTAGAACTCAAGATATGAAGAAAACGAGGAAGTCGAGGATCGTTCGGACGAGTCTAAGCCGGGCTCGTGCGCAGCCAAGTCTGGCTCGTGCAACCACAAGCCCAGACTCGTGTGACAATTCTCTGGTTCGGGCGAGGTAGGCTCACACGAGTGACCACACGAGCCAGACTCGTGTGGCCACAGGCTTGCACTCGTGCGATGGCTCGATTGGTCCCAATTTCGAGGGCGGTTTTGTCTTTTCGCGCGTTTAATGAAGGACATTTTGGACCAAGCATTGTGGGCACTATAAATACTCTAAGGATCAGATTCTCAAGGCATCCAAGTCACATTAGTTCATAATCATAGTTAGATTCTTAGATTAGAGAGAGAGAGAGAGGTAGTTACTAGTTGGGTTCTTAAGATTTCGTCTTACGATTTCGTCGATAATTTTTTATCTACTGCTTTGATCGATGATCCGTTTATTCCTGCATTCTCATCTCGACTAGAGCTACGTTTCTACCGATTGAATTTCAATTTCCATTGCCGGATTGCTAGATAGCTTGTAGAGGTAAATTTGTATCTTTTCAATTCCATTGTAATAGGTAATTTTCTTTACATTTCTTGCATAATGATGATTGTTTCTAGCTTAATTGTTCTTATGTTTACCAAATTAGTCATGGGCTAATTCTTTTATGTGTTGGTGTATGATTCCTATGGAGTAATGTGGTGATTATGTTGATCTTTGAATACATTGAGATGTTGTATGATCAATTCTCTACATTGATGGATTGTGTGAATGCTTTGCATGTGTAGTTGATCATAAGGGCCATTAGGGAGTTAGTCTCATACGAAAGTAGAGCTATTTTCCTAAATCTTCTTGTAATTAGGCCATTGCATGCTAAGTGTTTGATAAAATTCCTAAGATAATGAGAATTATCCTTAGAGAATTGGAAGAACAATTAGAGGCTTTAATGTGTATTTAGGGAGACCTTGGTGCATGTTAGAGTGGCTAGCCGATTGATTGTACAATACCTCATTGCATGATTAAGGGATACATCACCATGTGAAACATAGGATAGTACACTAGCACATATCTCTCACATTTGCTCACTTTGCAACCCAAGGTGATAGGTAGTTTATCTTTTTTGACGCATTAGTAGACATTAGATACTTTCCCCTTTATTGCTTTGTTAGCTAGCCAATTGAAACAACAATTTTCCTTACAAATCCCCATCTCCCTGTGTTCGATAAATATTAAACTTGGTCAATCTTGCTACGACAATATAACGATCACGTACACTTGCGTGTGGACATCTTTTGAGCAAACAATTGGTTACACTGTTTTTCAATTAACTAACCCATAATATGTATAACCAATTCATATATTTTTTAAGTATAAACGTCTCAACCCTTGAAGTAATACACCTGTAGCAGATACATTTAAGGCCTCCCATTCAAAATATTATGTAACATTTATTCGGTATAAAACATTTGAGGCCTATGCTGCTTCTTTCTTCCACAACCTCCTGTCTAGCGACATGATTTTTGATGTTGATCGTTGCCGTGATCTTTTTTCCTGTGATCTCGTCCTCAGTTGACATGTCGGGTCTTTACAATTTGCCGACTGTTGACGAGATCAGGGATGCTGTTTTCAGCATTGATACTGCCAGTGTCTCTGGTCCGGATGGTTTCTCTTCTATGTTCTTTCAGCATTGTTGGGAGATCATTTGGCCTGATGTTGAGTTTGTTGTTTGGGATTTTTTCTCTGGGCAGCCTATGCCCAGGGCTTTCACCTCCACCACGATTGTACTCCTTCGTATGAACCCTTTCCCGGTGTCTTGGTCGGAGTATCGTCCCATTAGTCTCTGCAATGTTACGAACAAGATCATCACTAAGATTATGAACAGTCGGTTTGCTCCCATCTTGCCTTCTGTCATTTCACCTAATCAGAGTGGTTTCACTTGGGGTCGGGTTATTAGTGATAACATTCTCCTGGCTCAGGAGATGATCACCAATCTCAACATGTCGGGCGGTGTCCCGAATTAGGCCATTAAGCTTGATATGGCCAAAGCCTATGATAGAGTGCAGTGGCCGTTTTTGCAACTGGTGCTCTCTAGAATGGGCTTCCCGATACGTTGGATCGATTTTGTGAGTAACTGCGTGGAGCACTGTTGGTTCTCTGTCTTGGTGAATGGGAGCCCCTTTGGTTTCTTTCCTTCTTCGAGAGGTTTGCGCCAGGAGGATCCTCTTTCGCCTACCCTTTTTGTTCTGGTTGCGGATTACCTCTCTCGTGGCCTTGATTCTCTCATCCTGAATCGCCCTGAGATGATCTTTCGTACCCACGGTGGTTTTCCGGTCTCTCATTTAGCCTATGCTGATGATGTCCTTATCTTCACTTGGGCGAGTGAGGTCGGCCTAATCTTCTGATGGAGTTTCTCGACCACTACTCTGAGGCTACGAGTCAGACCCTGAATGTTCAGAAGTCTAACTTCTACATCTGGGGACGATTCCAGCCTGAGTGGGCTCCTCTGGTTCAGGAGCTGGTTGGGTTTCAGCCTGGCTCCTTACCCTTCTCCTATCTGGGGATCCCCTTGTATAAGGGTGCCCGGAAGATGGCCTTCTTTGATCGTTTTTGTGAGAAGATGAGGAGTAATGTCTAGGGCTGGTCGCATAGGCATCTCTTGCATGGGGGTCGGTTGACTCTCATACGAAGTACCCTGACGACTATCCCGCTCTACTACTTGCAGGTTCTTCAGCCCCCGGCGGGGATGTTCACTGTTCTTGAGCAGATCATTGCTAGATTCTTCTAGGGCTCTCGTGAGGGTCAGAAGAAGAGGCACTGGTATAAGTGGAGCGATCTTTGTGTGCCTGTGGATGAGGGTGGTTTGGGCCTTAGACGGTTGTGGGATATGTTTGTCGCCTACAGTATGAAGATGTATTGGAGATTCCGTCTACAGTCTTCTTTGTGGGCTCGCTTCCTCTATAGGACGTATTATTCTAGGCACTTTCCGGGTCAAAGGAATGTTCAGAGTTTTGCTAGTCATCAGTGGAGGAGATTGTTGAGTTTTGGTTTACCTGCCCAGCAACACATCTTTTGGTCCATTGGTTCGGGGGATAGATGCAACACTTGGTTTGATCATTGGTGTGGGGATCGGCCCCTAGTTGAGATAGTTGACTTCACTTCTCCTCCTCCTACTTGGTCGTCTTTGGGTTACTACTATTTTTCGGACAGTCAGTGGGATTTGACCCTTTTGGGTCGCACTATTATGAGTCAGGAGCTTCTTCAGGTGATTAGTATCGTGCCTTTGTGGCCTTCGGGAGGTGATGTCATGCGGTGGAAGCTTACCTCTCATGGTGAGTTTTCTTTAGCCTCGGGTTGGGAGTCTATTCGGGAGAGGAGGACCCATCGGGATTTATTTGGTGCTATTTGGAGTGACTGTCTTTTCCCCACTGCTTCCTTTTTCCTTCCTCTCTATACCTGGGGCATTGCCCTTCCCTCGAGATGCCATTGTTGCCCACTTCATCCTCAGACTGAGACCGTTTCCCATCTCTTTCTATCGAGTCCTGTCGTCCGGTCGGTGTGGTCACATTTTGCATCATGGTTTCACTGTGCATTTCCACACACCACTGATATTGCACGCGTCATTTCCTTTTGGAGGCGTCTTGTCCCACATGCACACACTGCACATATTTACTTTCTGATACCTTGCTTGATTTTCTGGTTTACTTGGGCGGAGAGGAATAATCACAAGTTCCGTGATATTCCTTTCCTAGTTTCTCATATCATTTGGCAGGTGATTAAGCACTTGCGCTTACTGGTGGTTGCGGGGAAGCTCCTCCCTATCCACTGGCGTGGTTGCTCGCCTTCTGTTGACTTCATGCCTGTTGGGATTGCTTTGACCCCGAGGCCTGTCATATCTACTTTGGTTCGTTGACTTCTTCCACCTGCTCCGTGGATAAAGCTCAACACTGATGGTTCCTATGATCCGCACACAGGAGTTGCCTCTGGCGGCGGGCTGATTCGAGATCACCTCGGTGGCCTCAAGTTGGCCTTCTACATGCCTTTGGAGGCAAGCTCCACCTTTGATGCCGAGCTTCAGGCGCTCTTGCACGGGATCCACTTGGCGAGGAGATTTGATGTTCCGATCTGGATTGAGTTGGATGCTTTTAAGGTGGTTCGTCTACTTCAAACTGATCGCTCTGGCTCTTGGCAGATTCATCATACTCATGTTCACACCCGATTTCAGTTATCACATGTTCAGACGAGGATTACCCACATCTTCAGAGAGAGTAACCACCCGACTGACTATTTGGCTCGTTTTGGTACTGACTCTCATGCGCTCCATCTTGTTTACTCTCACTCTGCGCCCAAACAGCTTTTGACACTTATTCGGATGGATCAGATTGGCTATCCTCCATTTAGGTTTAGATGATTCTCTGTATATATTTCTTGTTTTGTATTATTCTAGATTATGTACTCTGTTTTCTTAGATTTTTTAGGTTTGGGCTTCGATTTGATGCACAACCTGTTGTGCCTTGCTTTCTGTTTTGATGCGATGCACAACCTGTTGTGCTCACCTTTCTAGTCTTTAGTGTTTTTCCTTTGGCATTGTAAAACTTCATATTATTTCTATCTATTTAATATGCCCTAAGGGGTGATTTTCCTTAACAAAAAAAAAAAAAAATTATTCTTATAGAATCATAAAATATTTTAGACCATCATCTAAAATTCAAAAAATCACATAAATCACAATTTATTTTTTTAAATCATGAAATACTGTTGAAAAACATAGATTGTTTATTTAAGATTTTTAAAGAAAAAATAATATTCCCTCAATCTGGAATAAATTTATCTTTTTCTTTTACCAATCTCACAACAATATCCTCAATTTTAAACTATTTAAAGTCACATATATATACAATTCAGGGGCGTTTGGTGTAATTATAAGGAAGGTAAAGGGTATAGAAATGAAAAGCGTATGGAATGAAAATCATAGTTCTCAAATAACTGAACTATGGTAGATTCCTAAATTTTTTAGAATCAAAGTCATAGTAGAGTCATTTCAAACACACACTATGACTTTAATTACCATTATTCACCTTCCAAAGGTGTCAATCAAACAACCCCTCAATTTATTCTTTTACAATCTACAACTATGCATAAAATTTCTGCAGTTGCCTAAAACAACAGGATATTATTAAGAAAAATTGTAAAGGGTTGAACCATATTCTCCCATATGGGGGATACTTAAAAAATCTCACTTGTATAAACACTAATAATCAAGGTTGTAAAAGTCGAAAATCGATAATCAAGCATTTTATGGTCGTCCAAGCGCCGCCTAATTTTTTTAAAATATATAAAAATATAAATTTTGGTCCACCTAGAGGGCAACTAGGCTCGAAAACGCCTAGAATTACCGATTTGCAGAAATCGGGTCGGCAAGAGGCCGCCTAGGCCGATTTCTGCATCACTGCTAATAATACATTTTTAAAAGGTGAACTAATAACTACTTCTGCGCAAAATTACACAAAAAAATGTGAATAAAACACCACAATTGGTGATGTACTGATGTCTAATCAAAATTTCCAAATGAAACTATGTTTTGATATCTTATCAAGACATAGTCACAATCAGTACAACAACAAATGTGAATTTACTACACTCGTATCGTCCGTGAACTATTGTGCATGGACGAAATTTATCCAGTGCCCATCCTCAAATAACGACTGCAGTTCCATTATTTTTTAAAAACACAAACAATAGTTCCATCATCGAAACGAATCATTAGACTCGAGATGGTTTCTTAGATTCAACCCTTCAGGCTCTCTCATGTACTGTTTCGACTCTATGTAATTTAGAAGCGACGTCTTCACCTTGCTAAGCTTGGAGCTCTGTGATCCACCAACATCTTTCAATGCATTGAGGAAATCGTGGGCAATGATACGAACCAACTTCTCAAATTGATTTTTAAATACGCGATATAGCCTATATCCAGCCATCTGTGCAATAAAATCAGTTTTGCGTTGTCAAGACATATGGTATTGGAGCTGTAAGAAGATAAGTGTATAGGAACTTACTTCAAGAAAAGAATCAAGTGCAACAGCAGTGTATAGATTTGCAGGGAGATAATTCAAGAATCTTGCAAGCCATGCCCAACCTTGTGCAACTCCATGCAGGTTATTGAAGCCTTGAACATCGGTCTGCTTTAACAAAACAGAATGTTAAATGAGTTTATGGCAGAGTTAGTAATTTTTTGGCGCCATAACTTGTTTACTGTCCAATTTTAGTTCCAATATTAAAATAATTCGTCCAATTTTGGCCCAACATAGCCGGAAAATTGAAAGCCGTGTCGCTTTATGTCACACAGATGTTCACTTTGGTCCATAACTTGTCCGTAGTCCAATTTTGACCCCACATTAAATCATCATCATGACAGTGTTTCAATCTTCCGACGATTTTGGGGCCAAAATTGAACAAAGTCTGAATATTGAGACTAACTCGAAATAGGTAATATAAATTGGCCTGAAGACAATTTATGGAACCAATTAACTTTTTAACTCTTTATGGCCCCAATATATGTCATGCGAATAGCAAAAGCCAGATTCTGGCGAAATAGGCAAGTGGGCACACTGAACCTGCACTAGAGCACCATATAATTTCATATAACTCCTCAATCTTTCTACGTAGTCATCGATGCTCTCAATCTTTCCATCTTCTTCATTATATCCAACAGCTTTATGGTAAGCACCTTTTGTACTGAATGCTTCCTGGATAAGACAAGTCATGTTTGATATCAACATGACAATTTCGCAACCACCAATGTATTAAAGACACAAAGTTCAATGACAGAGGAGTAAGAGCCCATTCATGCAAGTTCATAAATCTGCAGAATGTGGTTATGTGCAGAAATGAAAGAGAATGCAGTTTTGAATTATCAAAATTTCTATGAAATAAGTTGTGGGGAAATTAAGGGTCTGCCGATCAAATCCATTTCTATTGAAGAATTTTCAACCAAGTGCTTCTTAAGTTAGAGAAATCACCTGTGAGTAACTTTTGTGCTTTGGAACTGTGTAGATACACACTCTGTTCAACTCTGCAATGAGAATATCCATGGCCACTGGGAACTGTCATCAACGAAACAAAAGATGCAAACAGTAAAGATCTGCAATTTCACTGCAAATTTATGTTCTATACATGCTACTTGTAAACTCCCCATACCATAATGACCTATATCTTAATTTGGATGCTACGGGGGATCCTTCAGGAATGATCAAAGTACACATTAGAGTTATCAACATGAAAACTTCTGTTACTAAGAGGGTGTTTGGCTGAGCTTATAATCTCTTGAAAACTGCTTATAAGCTGTTTAGGAGCTTATAGGCAATACCATAAATATCTGAACTGGTGTAGAATTATAAACCGAGTCAAATTATTCTCAGTGAGTATCAATTCACCTCTTTCTAATTGTAATGCTTTATCCTTGTTGAATACAACTTTATATTCTCATGTATTTTGCTTAAACCCCCTATAATATCTGAACAAGTGTATTATTCTCCGTGAGTTCACCTCCTTATAATTGTAATGCTCCATCCATTGTATAGTACAAGTGTACAACCTTATACTCTTATGTATTTAGTCTTTAAAAAGTGACAGAAATACAGAATTATCCTATTTTGTCATTTTAAGTAAATTTCAACTAAACTATGAAACAAAAAGTATTGACCCTTTGAGGCAGGTGCAATTAAAGGGGCACACACTTTACACCTCTACAAGCCTGAGCCACCCTTTTGAATCCCTAAAAATTTTGATCTAGGATTTAATGGAAACTTAGTAAAGACAGAAGCCAAATTACAAGTTCACAACAAATTAGTCATCTTTGAGTGAGTATCATTATATGATTTGGCATGATAATTTTGTTAAGAGGTGAGTCATCCATGACAAACTTATTGTGTTTCATCAAGGTTTTAGATAATTAGATCAATCACTAATCAGGACTATATTAAATTACTTGAGTGTTGAGTCCATCAAATTGATCCCACAAATATGTAACCAAAACAGTGGTGATGAATGCTGAAGTGCTATAAAACACCCTACAGAAACTAAAAAAACAAATTGTTTTTTCTCATAAAATAAAAAATTATCAAGTTGTAAAATGAATTGCACTAACTTTTTGATTCTATAATAGCTAATTAAGATTATGTGTTACCTTAGATGTCACAAGAACAATGACACAACAAGTAGCAAAGATGGCAGGGGGGCTCTTTTGGTTTGTGCAGTTGGAGACAATCTACAATCATAACGTACACATCAAGTAAGGACATTAAGTGCCAGCGTCTTTTGAGCATGATAATGTTCACGCACCTATAAAATATTAGATACAAATAACATTTTCTGAGAAAAAAAAAAGCTGAAAAAATATGTGCACGATAGATTCTTATAGTATCAAATAACAAAACCTTTTCTGCAAATAATTGGATGCTGATAGACTGTGGACATCCTGGACTATTAATCAGCTTCATCAATTCTTCTGCCCTTATTCTAGATCAAAAGAAACGCAAATATATAAATCTTGGATAATAACATTACTGATGGAGCATGCTGCATATGGTGAGGATGGAAAACCCAACTTACTTAACATTTTCTATGGTAGCTGATATTGTTCTAATTAGTCTACCAATATTCGATCCATGTCTGTTATAATCCTGCAAAGAAAAGACGGACAGTGATTCGAAATGTGAAAGAACATCCGACCCATGAACAATGAAAATTAACCACAATAATAGATTCTAAGAAAGAGGCTAAATAGATTAAATAATAACAATCGTAAAGTACTTACAGCCCTTTATGCTTCACATTTTGCCCAATGAAAAAATGCAAATTGTGAAAATTAATATCTGTTTTGTATGTTTAAAGCAGGTCCTTTTAATGATTTACCTGATTAGCACTCTTCAAAGCCTTGTTTTTGGCAGACAATTCTTCATAAAGCTGCCTTCGTCTTTTTTCCAATTCAAGAGCATTTTCTGAAGCTTTAACCATATTTCCTGCTGCCAATATAACATGAGCATCAATTAAGATGGTGAATCAGTGATGTACTCATATTTGCAAATAAGTAATGAAAAACCTGATGATTGGACACCGTTCTTAGCATCAGTTGAAGAGGATGACCCAAAAGTTCCTTTGGAATCTTTATTTGAGGCTTCAGAAGCACGTTTGGCAGCCGCTTCCTCTTCAGCACGTTTGGCAGCGGCTACCTCTTCAGCAGCTAGCTTCTCAGCTTCTAATGCTGCAGCTTTAGCTCTTGCAGTCATTTCAGCTTTTAGTCTGGCCTGCATTATTGGGCAACACTTCCTTGTAAAGCCAGAAAACATATTATGGGTAAATAAAATGGTGGAATATAAGATATTAATGTGATCTGTGATCATATATTCAGAAGCACAGTAAGCCTATCATGTGGTAAAAGAAAAAAACATGGAGGAGATAACCTCTTCTTCTACTTTAATCCTTTCTTGCCGCAATTTTTCTTCCTGGACTGCCTTCTCCTTTCTTTTAGCCTCCTCACGAGCCGCATCATCTCTTATTTTTCTTTCTTCTATTTGGGATATATGCTCATGATCCCTCTGCACAGCTGTCAGGTGATTATCTAGTGCTTCTGCACTGAAATAGAGAAGGAGAGATGTCAGTAACATTCTCCATCAAAACAATCAGGAGACACACACACAAACACACCCCACAACCCACACTTGCCAGATGCTATAGTTTTACATATTCTGTAATAAGCAGAAAGAAAGTATATGAAAGATAGTCAAGACCAATATTATTTTAAGTTGGTAGACAAAAAATAATCCTATCAACATATCTTATCGGCATTTGCGAGACAAAATAATTATGATATATATACCAAAAATTGAAATCTTACATTGTGCGTCTATACTGCAAGTCAAATTTTCTCTCCCTCTCTAGTCGTAATTCTCTATATTTGTCAATTTTGGCTGTGAAAGAGGCAAATCTCTCAGTTTCATTGACCAGCTCAGTCTCCAAAGATGATATTTTGGATCTCACTTCCTCCTGTCTCAAGGGAACAACAGATACTGATGTAAGGTAACAAAATGAAGATACTGCAACAAAAACTATGTGAATTGATAGTAACAACTAGGTTTATGCATAATGTACTTGATTAACTTAAGGTCATATTGATTAAGCATGAGTTCAATATAATCATTAACAAAAAAAGCCATTTAGGTAGTGAGAACCAATAAGCTGTTGAAGCCATAGTAGAGTTCAACATTGCCTTCACAAATGAATGATTTTATAAGAATTTCTACATACCGAAACACTAAGTTGGAGTTCAATTGTTAACTCCGTTAGTGCAACTTCTGCTAATCCCACTTTATCCATCAGATCGCAGTGTGCCCCAAGATCCATACCATCTTCAGAATCATCACTAATGATAACAAGAAAATAGATTTAAGGAACAAGATGGGGAGAAGCAACACCATCAGTAAGGTCGAAGTTTTAAATCAACTTTGTCATGATGAGAAATAACATAATAAAGAAAAGTGAAAATTATACAGATATACAAAGCTAAATCTTCAGCAATTATAGAATACAAGTATAGAAAGATATAGTTCCTACTCCTTGCACGTTTCCCCTAGCCTTGGCTGTAAGGTAAATAACTTCTTTAAAAAAATTATATTCGCGAGGTACAATGTTGAGGGACACAACTAATGCCAAAAAGATCCATACTGCTAAAGCTTTGCCACTATTAGTTTCCATTCACAATAAATGCTTGCTTCATGTCGTAAGCAAGGAACAAAACAGTGCTCAACTTCAGATAAAAGCATTTAACGCAAATATGCAATTACAAACAGATCATTTGTCAAGACATTTAATGTGATGACAAAATTTCAATTCTTGCAACAGAAAACAAAGGTAAAATTTATGTGATTGTAGTCTTCCTCGCCTTTACTCCAGAAACCTAATAATATTGAAATTCTTGAAATCATGGTACTTTGCTATGCCATCATATTAGATTTTTTTTATATATGTTACAACTTACACACAAGATATAATCATGCCGCAGTATCATTATAGCAATACTACAAATTTTATTTATCTTGTGTTTTCCAACCATTAGCCAAGAATAATAAACCTCATATAGAGATCGTCACAAGCAAATCTTCTGCCCGACGCCATGGGTATGTCAGCCTCCTCATCACTATCAAAATCCACATAGCTGCTCTCATCATCTGATACACGCATCACAAAGCCCCGTGTATGAGATTTGTTGTCCCTTGAAGCTCTTACATCCCTGTAAGGTTTATGCATATCTTAAAATATCACACAACAAAAACAAACTACGAAGAAGTGTTGAGGACATACCTAGTTTGAGTTTTAGTAAATGGCGAGGGATAATCCAAACTTGAATACAGCTTTTTTTCTATTGAATCCAACTCCGACAGTAAGTTGTCAAAACTCCAGTCAGGTTGTGGATCAATTGAAATGCCATTAACATTTTCTGGACAACGGAGCCCCAACTCAATGGCTCCCCTGATTTTAACAAAAAATATATATATATATAACTTTTCTCTTGATTTCCCAAAATAAGAAGTAAACAATCCCAACTTCACAATAGTGCAAATAACAAGATTCACAATACACTTGAACGCAGAAAATGAAAGTAATTCAAAAGCTAAAGCACTATCTTCTTTTATAAGGTGAACAAAAAAGCTGAACTTACATTCTTCTCTCCAACATTGCTCCTTCCTTCAACCCTGAAAATTTCTCTGCTCTAGGATCTCGTTTTTGTGCAGGCACCTTACCCACCAAACAGATCATTCATCAAGATGACAGAATTCAATAATTGTTACATATATAACAAGGAAAACCATATACGATTTTAGTCTTCCTCATCTTTATTCCAGAAAACTCATAATATAGACATCTTGAAATTTGTGTTGCTCGGAAACACCTAAAATGAGCGTACCGATATCCACCGGGTGCGACACAAATCCGGACACGGCCGGGTTCTTCACGTTTCAAGCGAACTCAGCAGTTTTTCTATCGATTAATAATTTTGCAGATACTCGATTGATGGAGTGGATAACCGGAATTGAG
Source organism: Prunella vulgaris (assembly GCA_026898435.1). Classification (NCBI taxonomy): domain Eukaryota; kingdom Viridiplantae; phylum Streptophyta; class Magnoliopsida; order Lamiales; family Lamiaceae; genus Prunella; species Prunella vulgaris. The sequence continues at coordinate 83,953 of JAPKLY010000342.1, read as the reverse complement.
CAGTAAAGAGGAAGTTTGAGAATTGAGAGAAATGAATCAGAGAAGGTGAAGAATGAAGTGCGAGTGCTGCTCCTCTGCGGAGACGATGATGGCAGTCGCGCAGTCGTGTGCAGGTAATTAGGGTTATTAGACAAACAACAATCAATGTGATTTTGGGTTATCATTTTTTTAATTACTATGAGAAAATTATGAAATAATTTATAAAAAATGACATTAATTATAAATTAATTTGTATAAAAGATATATTTTTTATAAATATAATAATTTTTTTTAATTAATATACAAGTTTTTACAGGTTTACAGTTGGTTCATAAAATCAATTTATAATTAATATTTATTTTATAACTTTTTCTAATTCAATTAATCGAATATATTAATTTATAGCTATATAAAAGTTAAATTTTAAAAGTTCTAAAATAATTTATAAAATATCAAAATTTATAAAATGTTTAGAGTTGGTTTAAATGGACCCTACAACCACAACCGAGCCATATATCCTGCCTGATTATTAATCATGGTGGATAAGTGAGCACTTTATGACAGTCTTCAATACTGATTTAATATAAATACTTACTCCGTCTCATACATATTTTTTACATTTTATAAAAAACACTATCTCATATTCGTTTTCGTTTATCACTTCCACTATTGATTAAAAAAAATATTATTTTTTAATATTATATTCTCCATATTCATCATACACCATTTATATTTATTAATAAAATTAATAATATCACTTTAAAAATGACTAAATCACGCGCAAATAGTAATATAGAATTTATGGAGGGAGTATTAAATAAACAGAGTTGTTGTATTTAAGTTACAGATGGAAAAACTGATTTCAGCAAAGCTGGTATACAAAATTGAAGGAGGCGATGTTGATTTAAATGTCAGCAAATCACTTGAGTCCTTCGGTTAAACCCGGTGGCATTCCTAAGCTCTGAGCAAGATTGCTCATTCTTTCTTTCATCGCCTGCACGCCCAACGCAATCATATTAACCAAAAGAGAAGATCGAGAAGAATTTATAGATCGATGGTTATTCTTTCGCTTACCAAAACGCTCTTCTGGTGTGCATCCTTGTACGCCTCCGTCACCAGAAGAGAGAGTTGCTGTACGAAAAGATTTAGTTACTCAGATAAAAACGAATTTGTTCAACTGATTTTGTAAACTATTGACATTCAAAAAATTAACAATATCGATAATGTTTTAATTTGAAATGCGTATAACACCATATGTGAAGCCCTTCTACAAGGCGTCTAAGAAAGCAAAGCAAAGGGGGTGTCTAGTGATTGTTAGAAAAAATTGCTTAATAGTAAAAGTTGTTGGTGTATACAAAATTTGAGAGAGTAGAAGTTGACTGTTTGGTGAGGTAAAATATCAAACAGAATCAGCTTGAAGCATACTTAAAAGTGGTTAGTGTCTACAACATTTGAGAGAGTAGAAGTTGAGTGTTTTGGTCAGGTAAAATATTAGACAAAAGCAGAATCAGCTAGAAGCATACCATTTCCAGCTTTTAGATTTTGCATTCGAGGTAACTAATGTAAACAGAAGTATTCAATTTGAAAACACTCAGATTAGCAGAAGCTGATTAAATAATCAGATCAGCTTTAAGCTGCTGAAAACACCCCCTAACTCCCACCTGAGAATCGAAAGTATGACAACAAAGAGACACATAAACGTATCAAAATGGGAATCATTTTAGAACAAACTTACTTCAGATCCCAACTCCATTGCAGCATCGGTTATCTCAATACGCACCGGTTGTTGATTCCCAGTAAGTGTTGCCTAGGAAAGAGTCAACAATTTTATACTAGTACCACTATTCACAAAGCTTGATAATAGTATAATCACAGTTTGTGTTAATAGAAGCAATGTTATAAAGTTCATCTGCTGTTGCTTTTATCTAGAATGCACGACTATTTTTTAGATCCCAGACGAGTTAAGAATTACCTTTATTAGTTCATCTTTACAATAACCATCAAATTCAGCTCTGCAAGTTTGAGAGAAGGCTCATCAATAATATCTTGGAACCCAGATATAATTCAATACAAGAATAGAAGAACACATATGAGTTTAAGTATTGGCATATACACAGCAAGCTCTTTTTGCACTTTCACGGCCTCAACTTGGACAACCATCTGCGCCTTCTTTACAGTCTCGTACAAATTTTGCATGTTTCCTAATATTCCTGCCTACCACCAAGCATAATAGTACAATTAGAAAACTCTAAACACGAAATGATAAATAACAATAATATTGACAAAAAGGAAGAAAGACCAAATGCAAATGCACAATATGTATATTAAAAAGGAAATCTTGCATTTTCTAACTAACAAATTGGTTCGTTATTTAGACACATCAAATTTTAAAGAAATCAATTGCAAATTATCAAGTACATGTCTTTTGCTTCAACAAGGTTTCAAATACATTAAAGTGGTTTTATAAGGAACAGTTTCCACGTCTCTGGTGTCTGAAGTTTATCCAAATTCTGTTAGCCCAAACAAAATTATATTGCATACCTTATTACCATCATCACTCTTATCATTGCTATTCTTCTTTCCACCAAATAAAGCATGCACCCTAAGAGATCTTACAGCCCTTCCAATTTGACTTTGTCGCAGTGAATAATTTGGAAAACTAACAAGATTTGAGTTCTGATGTATCTTACCTGAAATGCAACAAAAAACTATTGACTAGTTGAAAGCGGAAATTGCAACATAATATCATAGCCATATAGAACTCATCAATATGCTCAAGACATAGAACCTTAATAATCATATCAGAAATGAAAACAATGTTAAGAGTAGACGAGACATAAACTGTGGAAAGAGGGCAGATATCAAAAGGTTGGGAGTCTTGGGACTCCATGTATCAAGACCAGAAGTTGTATTTGCACCAAGTAGAGGCTTCTTCATCCAAACTTGAGAACCCTCACGTAATCGCATTTGCATATGAAAATGAAGCCGATAAAAACAGATAAAAGTGCACAGATCGATTCTGATTAAACACTTCTGCTTTTGGATTTAGGCACTAGTTATATTCTCTGATTTTTACAAACAATAATCAATGCAGTAATATCAACTTAAAATATAAACCACATATTAAATTAATTTGAAGAATGTAGATAAAAGTGGTAGAATTTAAACGAATTGGCTTCGATTCCTTCAAAGCTCCATGCTCATAGAATAAATTGGCTTTTATTACTTTGAACTAACTCATCAATGACATCCCGGCTATACTGATTGATAGACGTGCAGTTTTAGCCTGACTATATAGGTCTAAAATGCAACTCTCACTACTTCATTTCCCAACTCCTTAAAATATATACAAGTATAAAATATATAAGCTACAATATATTATGTATCTCAAGCAATTCATCATAATTTGGCTAGGGTTTCCACTTATATCATTCGAATAGATGCATAAAAGTTTCCACTTACATCATTCGAATAGATGCATAATCGAAATACAAAGGCGAAAAATGGAAGATGTAAGAAGTAGAAGCCGAAAACAGCTTCCCAAATTGCATGACTACTTGGCATCCTGTGCTCCATAAGAGTTTTCACGAAATCAATATAGGTCCTAAATTCCTCAGGATATCATGGCTGCACATCTATGACTTGAATTCTATATAAAAAACAGAGGCAAAAAAGAATTCAACAAACACAGTTCACGAAAAGTCATTGATCAAAACAATTGTTCTTAAAATCTACAATCCAACAAAATTCTATCACATTAAAGCAAATGCAGGTGCAGACAACTCATTATACTCGGCATACACTATCTGGCTCTTGAGAACGCATAAAGGAGGGGGGGGGGGGGGGGGAGAGAGAGTTACACGAACTGAATGAAGAAGAAGGGGGAAACTGAGCAGCTAAAGATGCAGTGGAAGATATCGCCATATCTTTGTCAGTTGATTACACAGATGAACTCAGGATTTCTCTCCGTAAAAAACAGAGGAGATTTCAAGGGTTTAGGTAGCTCAATTTTCTCTGATAAAAATATTCAGTTCTATCTTCGAATTCTAAAGTCAAATTTGCACAAGTCACCACTGATTTACAATATTTCAAATTGGCCTCTAAACTTTTTTTTCTTTCTTTCCATTTCCATTAAATATGGTTTTTTTTTTTCTTTAAGTCTCATTTGGTAGGTACCATAGATCATGAAAAAAATAATTTCAGGGCTTTACTTGTAATTGGTAAGTTATATTAATTATATGGATTGTCCGCTTGTTTTTTTGATTGATCGCAAATTTTTTTCAGTTAATTACAATTTGTGTCACATCATCCCGAAACTATATCTCAACCCACCCCTCCAATACCTTTTACGGGATCAAGTAGAGCAAGTCAAAGTTGTTCAGCGAAATCGACGACGGTGATGGAAGACAGAGCACTCGTCGTCGTCATCTTCATGATTTAGAACCATAAATTGGACTCTCATTCTCCCTCTTCAATCACGTTTTCTGAATCCTTCAATCTCAACCCTAAATCGAAACCCTTGTTGATAAAAGAAATTTAAACCAAGTCCAAGTTGCTCGCCACCTTGATCGTCCAGCTCAGAGATGGCGAGGCAACAAGCCCACGTGGCCAAGTC